>PVJH01014431.1:0-56960 GCA_004026705.1 Nesogale talazaci
GGGGGGGAGGGGAAAGGGGGGATTTTTTTTTAAGAGGAGCTTGTACCAAGGGCTCAAGTGGAAAATATTGGGAAATGTATGTGGAAACATGTGTGCAAATGTGCTTGATACAAATGATGTACTGAATGTGGTAGTAGTTATAAGAGCCCCCAATAAAATTAAAAAAAGAAACTAGTTTTGGTCCCTCTTTCTTTAAAACAAAAACTTGTGCTATTGGTTTAATCTCTTCACAATCAAAACTATCATTTCTTTCATTTTTAATAAAAATATTTTATGCTATTATAATATCCCTAAGTCTACAATACCTTATCACCCAGCCAGTACTTCATTTAGAACAGGGGTCCTCAAACTATGGCCTGCAGGCCACATGCGGCCCACCAAGGACATTTATCAGGCCAGTCCAGTGTTTTTGCTACCGGTACTGTCCTGCTTAGCAGCCAACTCATTTAGGGCCCGTAGAGAATTTATTCCTAGTTGTTGTGTTTTTTGTTTTAACTATAGTCCGGCCCTCCAATGGCCTGAGGGACAGTGAACTGGACCCCTGTTTAAAAAATTTGAAGACCCCTGAGAAGCTAGGTCATGGAGAGCAGTACTCTGCTCCCTGGAAGCACTCATGCCTTGCTCCCTGCCTCTTTGATCATGTCAATACAAGTTTCCTGTTCTGCTTACTTCCCTCAAGGACCCTTTTCAGAGTCTGCTCTCTCTTGAAAGGCAGGAGCCCCACCCACTCTCTATCTTCTTATGCTCAACCAGGAAGCCACTCTATTGCCCACACGGCAAGTTCTCTGTTCTCTTAACTCTCCCAAACGTCTAGCCGAGTGTCCGCCTGCACCTACTCTGACCACTGCAAGTACCTCAAAGGTGGAGCTTGCTGGGTGTAGGCACCACTTGCAAACACCCAGCTGTTCCCCGCCCTGAACATTCTTGAATTCTCCCCGAGATGAATTTAGACCCCAAGGTTTTCTTTTTGTTCCCTTCTTTAAAAATCAAAAACTTGTACAACTTTTATACTTCCTTTTAGTACTATCCTTTCACTTTTTTTAAACAAAAATATTTTTTCTACCACGTCTGTAATCCTTAAATTAGCAACAGTCGTCTCCCAGCCAGCACCTGTTCAGAGTAATAGCTATCATCCCAAGGCAACCACGCCTCACCTCCTCGTCTCTCATGGGCAATCTGAATAAAGGTTTCCTCGGTTGGTTACCTTTCCTCCCAAATCTTCTTAGGAATCCTTGCCTCTTGAACGACTTGAGCTGGACACCCAGTCTGCTAAATGGCTCTGGGAAACTTCCGCACAGTCTTACAGACTGCTCCACCCCTGGCCTTCGGGCTACCGTCCAGCCCACACATCCTTCAGCTAATTCAGGCACCTGACCAGGGTCAGTAACTTGCACATCGGCCGTGGCTGCCATTGCTCAACTGGTCCTCATTCATTGTGCTTCCTGCCCACACCCTAAACCCACCTAAACTCCTCATATTTCTTCTGGAAACACAATTTCCTCTCACCCACTCCAAAAAGAATGCTCCTGAGCACACTGGTAACCCAAGAAAACACTAACAGCTCTTCCCTCTGGATTTCTCTTTTCTTTTCCTTTTTGGCCCCAAACAAATGTTTCTACTGTTTTATAATTCTATTTTGATTAATACTACCTATTCAAACAATATATTTTACAGTGATTAAATTAGCACTGCCTAAGCCTTTGTTCTCCCTATTACTTTTCCTTCCTTTATTTTTATTTTTCACCTCTACTCTAACTGCCTTCCTCTACTATTACTGTGGAGTGTCTATGATTCCTGTACTCCACCTCTCAACAGAGCTAATCATTACCATAAACTCCACTTCCTGCTGCCCCGAACAGGTACACAAAGTTGTCAAGGATATAGCACACAAAAAATATCTACACATGAGAGAGAGAGAGAGAGAGAGAGAGAGAGGTGCAACATCAAGTGAACCTCCAGATCTAAGCAGCTTAGGAAGGCTGGACCTTGAGTGGACTATGAGGTTGTCAGAAGACGAATTTGGAAGGGTTATTGTTGCACATGTTCAACAGATGACAAATGAGTCTGAGAGATAGAGCGAAGGAATAGAAGCCTCCTCTCAAAGCTTTACAAGACAAAATACAAACAGAAATTCAGAAGCTAAAAGCAAAGAAACAAGGTGATTAAACACTACTAAGTGTCAGAGTAAGAGTTGAAAAGATGGAAACCCAAATAAGTGAGTATGAAGACAAATTGTTTGACTTCTTAGAGCTTCTTAGAGAAATCTTACAGCAGGACAGGGACAACAGTGGAAAGGAGACTGAAAAACCTAAGAACTTTGTGGAACACAATCAAGAGGGACAAGTTACAGTTTACTGCAATTCTATAAGAAAAAGAAACAAACAAAATCCACAGTGAATAGTCCAGAGGGATTCCGTAAGGGAAAAAAAAAACACACACACACACAGCAAAAAATCTACAAAGAACCCTTAAGAACTCCTTTGAGAAAAATTTTATAACTGCATAAAATATGAAAGATAACAATTCATAAAACTGAGAGAGCCTCAATCAGGATGACCTCAGAAAGGAAAACCTGTTATAGTGTAGTTGCGGTAGAGTTTTAGGCCAACTTGAATTTGTATTCAATTGTAGGAATGCGATCCAACTTATTAATCAGCTCATAGTCTGATGATGCCTCATGGAGGGCTGGTCTTTTCCAGAAGAAAGTGATAATTTGTTTCTTTCTACCCCTTTACTGTCCTGCTTGGTGAGTCTTTGTGCCTGCCTTTGGGTGTCATCCAAGTGGTGGCCTGATCCTGAGAGGGTTGACCCTCTGCCATATGTCTTTTGATCCATGTGACTTTGCACCCACCAGCTTGTTCATCTTCCTCTATCCAACTTCAGCTTTTTGTGTCTTTGACCTAAAGCCATATAAGTTTGAAGAGGGATCCAGCTAGCATCAGATCTGTGACATAAAGTTGAACTTGACCAGCATACCTTTTTGATATAAAATTCTTTCTTTTTGGGGTGGGGGGGAGGGCATCACTGCCTTCTGGTGGTCGTGGGAGCTACCCAGCGCTGCTCTTGAGAGCCGCCGCTGGATTTGAACCGCCAAGGCTGCGGGCTGCAGTCCCGCACTCAACCACTTATGCCACCGGAGCTCAGCCCCAAAACTCTTTCTTATACATGGATGAGTGCTATGGTTTTGTTTCTCTAGATAATTCAGCCTAACATGATAAACTATCCAATATGAAAGACAAAAGAGCAGCTAGGGCAAAAAAATTGTAAGGGATATCATTTTTAAAAGATGAAAAATTTCAGCAAAAAACATTTAGGCAAGATGAAAATGGAGTGACATATATAAAGTCCTGAAGGAAAAAAAACTGTCAATAAATAATCTTGTATCCAGCAAAATCATCATTCAATTATGAAATAAAAGTGATCTTGTTCTCAGATAAGAAGTGACAATAAATAAAAATATGTAAAAGAACAAAATCCATACTGTGAAAAATACTAAATGGACTCATATGACTATGAAATTGACAGAATAAGCACACAAATTTGGGACCAACATACAGGACAATTCATTACAGAAACCAGCATAGAGTAGTATCCAAAGCAGCACAGAAATATAAAAAGAAAAATAAACTGATTAAATACATACACACATAATTCAAAACGACAGCAAGGACACATATATTTTATCAGTAGTCTCAATGGTTATTAAAGGATTAAATGTACAAGGCAAGGGAAAGAGAGTAATAGACTGCATAAGAAAACCCATAAATATGCTTCTTACAAGAATATACCTCAGACACAAAGACAATCAGTCTAAAATCTAAGACTGGAAAAAAGCATAAGAAACATATGGATAGGCTTCAAACCAAATAACATAATTAAAGACAAAAATGGATTAAAGGAACAATAAAGAAGACATAACCAGAATCAATATACATGCTACCAATGCACAAGCCTTAAAATTCATTCATCGATACATCACTCTTGAGGAAAGACGGACCACCAAGAAAGAAACTCAATAAAGTCATAAAAGAACTAAACAACACAATCAACCAACTCAACCTCCTAGAAATACACAGAACACTCCATCCAAAAATAACACAGTCTACATTCTTCTCCAGTGTACAGGACAATTTCTCAAGAATAGAACACATGTCACGCCACAAAGCAAGCCTTCATATATTCAAAAATTGAGATACTATTATCCATTTCTCATATACAATGCTGTAAAGCTAGAAATTAATAATAGAAAGAAGAGCAGCATCAAGAAAAACACACAGAGACTGAATAGCACACTATTTTAAATTGAAGTAAATCAAATAAGGATGAAATTAAGAAATTCCTTGAGAGAAATGAGAATAATAACATGATGTACCCAAACATTTGGGATACAGTAAAAACAATTTTCAGGGGTAATATATAGCAATCCATGCACACATGAAAAAAGAAGAGAAATTCAAAACTAACTCTAACACAACTCCTGCAACCCCTAGAAAAAAGGATAACAACACAAGACATGCAACAAAGAAGAAATTCTAGAGATTAGAAATAAACTGAAAAACAAAACCAAAAGTTGGAAAAAGTCTACAAGACAAAGATGTAGGTTCTTAAGATGTTCTGATAGTGATTATGGGAATGATTGCATTGATATTCTTAATATGATGAAATGATTAAATTGTATGATATATGTATTATGTACTAATAAAATGTATGTTTACTAAAAGAAGTTGGTCGTTGAAAGAATTAAAAATCTGACAGACTGCTGACAAATGTAACAAATGAAGAGAAATAGAAGATAAAAATATCTAGAATTAGAGATATAAGGATGACATTGCAACAGATTCAAATGAATAAAAAAAATACATAACTGTGAGATACTGTATTCCAAAAGATTTAATAACCTAGAAGAATTGGACAATACAAGAAACACACCAAGTGCCCAAATCAGTGCAGATGGATGTAGAAAAACTGAACAGACCCATAACAAAAGAAGACATAGAGAAGGTCATAAAGAAACTTCCAACCAAGAAAAGTCCTGGCTCTGATAGCTTAGCTTCACACAGGAATCTTACTAAGTACTTAGAAAGAGATGAGCCCTGGTAGGGCAGTGGTTATGTGCTGGGCTGCAAGCTGCATGGCTGGCAGATCAAAGCCGCCAGCAGCAGGGAGACTGGGCTTTCTACTCTGGCAAACAATTACAGTCTCACAAACACACTGGGGAGTCACCACAGGTCATCACTGACTCAATGCCAGGGAATTAGGTTTGGGTTTTGTGTGAATACTACAGAAATTATTGCAAAATACAGAAAGAAACATATTCCCAAACTCATTGTAGGAAGCAAGCATAACCCGGATACCAAAACAAGCCAAAAGCCCCACATAAAAAGAAAATTACATATAAATACCTCATACACACACACACACACACACACACACATACACATACACACACAAATTCTCAACAAAAATCTGACCAATAGAATCTAAGAATATAATTTAAAAAATAATTCATCATGACAAAGTGGGGTTCATGCCAGGGATGTAAACATGATTCAACATTAGGAAAAAAAAATCAAAATAGTCCATCACATATGGCAATGAATAAGAAACATATAATCACATCAATATATGTAGAAAAGGCATTTGAAAATATCCAACACTTTAATCCTAGTAAAAACACTCAACAAAATAGGAATAGAAGAGAAATTCCTTAACAGAATAGAGGGCATATATGAAAAACCAAGAGGCAACATCATGCTCAATGAGGGGAAATTGAAAACATTTTCTCTGAAAATGGAAACAGGACCAGGTTGCCCCCAACACTATTCTTATTCAATATCCTGTAAATCTTCCCAGACCATTAAACAACAACAATATAAGACAAAAATATCAAGGGTATGCAATTGAGCAAAGAAGGAAAATTGTTTTTAGTTAAAATTATAAGCAATAAGAAAATTATTATATTAAAGGCATTGGATGACACAAAAGATTGAAAAAAGATTTATACTAGTATAAATTATATATATTAGATCAGAAAATACTAATACTATACTTTATACTAATATAGAACAACTTTAATATATAAGTAACTTCTCAAAATAAAAGCATTTAAAACATTGGCTAGTATAAATTGGACACTGAAAATGGTTCTTCCACACATAAAAATATACTTATTTTCATAACAGAAATGATATACTGTGATACCATTGCTTCTCTATTAGATTAGCATAAAATTCAAAAGTTTAATAACATATTTCATCGGAAATGTTTTGGGAAAATAAACTTTCATAATAACTGGTAAAAATGCCAAATGTAAGGTGAAAATTCAGCCGACAACAAAATTATCTTTGTTTATACTTTATTCCAGTAATCTTTAAATGTCCATGCCAAAGATAAACTAGTGAAAAATAAATATATTTAAAACTAATTGCATGATTATTTGTAACCACAAAGGGTTAGAAACAGCCTAAGAATCTGTAAAAAATGATTCATTAAATAAACAACAGTAAATCTCCATAATGGAAAATTTGTTAAAATATTTATCTATGAGGGACTAGTGAGTTAAAAAGGCTTCAGTATATTAACACAATGCTGTATTAAGTAACTAAAATAAGATTTATCTCGGTAATCCTATAAATCGATGCTCTACAGAATATGTCATTAAGTGAAAGAAGTAAAATTTAAAAAATGAACATATCATGTTGAAATCTGTATTTTAATTTATATATTTGAATAATAAACCACAGAAAATTACCTATGAGGAAAGAAGATCATGTGGCAGTCACTGGGAAATAAATTAAATTTCTTTTACTGTGAACACTTTACTTAGTGTTAGTCTGGGTTGACAAGAGAAACAAGTCCAGTGTTACTCATATGTGTTTAAGAAAGAGGTTTATATTAAAGAGAAATTGTATATTGAGAAAACATCTCAGGCCAGTCCAGATCAAGTACATTAGTCCAATATTATCCCATATGTCTGATCTTATTCCATAAATTCCTCTGGAGACTCACATAGCACATAAAATGATGCTGAATGCAGGAAGATCAGAGGCTAGTGTGTGGGAAGTCTTGTGGATCCAATGGTGGTGGAAATATCTCAGTGCTGGCGTGGATCTCCATGTTTCTCCTCCAGCTTACTATTTATTTCCATCGAATCTCTACATGAGGTCATCAAGCTGAGAATTGATTGACAGGCTAGACAAATTGACAGGGATTATGTAACTGCCACATTTTGTTACTATGAAAACACTTTAATACAAAACAAATTTTAGAAAAGGCAATTCCTCAAACATAGAAAATGAATCTGAGACCACATTTGCATGCAGGTGGTGGTGTAACCACATCAGGAGGACGTATACCAAGCCCACACCATTAATCTAACTATATATTCTTATTCTAATAAATAAATCCACCGGTTAAGAACAAGAGCCATTCCTAAGTTTGTTTTTAAGTTGAGTTTATAAGTAAACAGGGAGAGATGCATACACATGTGTAAGAAAAAGACTCAGTTTTTCTAATAAAAGCTACCCATGTAGAAAGTGAAAGTAATTGTAATATGAAGAATCCCTTGTGAATAGGACTTGGCTTAAGGATCCCTCTGGATTCCTAGCATTGGACTGGTAACTAAGTTAACTTAGCATCGAACTGTTAACTGTATGGTCTATGGTTCAAATCCATCAGCTGTTCTGCAGCAGAAATATAAACTTTCTATCCTTGCAAACATTTACAGCCTTAGGAATCAATATAGCATCTCTATTAGTTTGAGTGACTTGATGGCAGTGTTTGTTTTGAGGATGGGTTGACTCAATCCTTTCAAAGTGAGGGCAAATTAACATAATATTAAAGGGTATGTATCTGTAAATCAGACGTAATTCAGGGATTTATTGTGTAGGCAAAAAACAAACAAACACATTTTAGTCATTAACTTTGTTGGTATTTTCCTTGAACTAATATTCAGAATCTGCTTTACTCATAATGTGGGGGGCGGGGTGGAGGGGAAGTACGTTATTAAAATTCTTCACTTTTAGTGGTATTGATAATCCTAACTCAATCTGGGAGAAAGAAAAATATCAAGAGTTAGCTAAAAATCCATTGTCCCTAAATTTTAATTGCAACCATGTGTACAAATTAATAAAATATTTTGCCTCCACATCTATCAGTTAGTTCTGTTTCTTTAAAAAAAAACTAAAAAGCACAAGAATGACTGAATCACGTCTCTAAAAATTTATTATGATCTGAAAATACAATTTATCACTAAAAGTACCTAGGTATCTTTGAAAACTGATTTATTCCATATTGAAAGCCTCTAGTTCTATGGAATGCAATGAGAGTCTATCAAAAATGAATGTTATGCATTGAAACGTGCTCCCCAAAATGTGTGTTATAAATCCCAACACCTATATGTACTTATGGCTATAGTCCTATTTTAGAATAGATATCCTTTGTTATGATATTAAAGTTGTTTTAGTGTAGTATGTATTTCAAGCTCATGTGAGAAACAAAAAGATATAAAATGTTATAAGACTTGATATCATTTATAAGATATAAAATATTCAGCAAACTACCCCCTAAAAACTAACATATGTCATGCCATAAGAGAAGTCCAAGATACCAAGAAATGGAAGCTTATAAAAGACCATTTTTTCCCCATGAGCTTCTAGAGTAAATGCCTTCCATTATAACAGTTGACCTGAACTGAAACTTGATGTCCCCAAAATAGGAGATATAAATGTTTCTTAAAGTCATCTACTTGTAGTATTTGTTGTATTAGAAAATGGCTAACACAAAAAAATCTCAGGAGCCACTTTGAAGAAACCTTTCCTAGCCAAAATTAGGGTAATATTATTAATAAAATAAATACTGAAGTGTATTAAATGACACTATATATATTCAAATTCATGAGTCAATAATAAAAGAAAAGAAAAACAATTAAGGAGAGAAAAATTAATGAGGAGGATGCAATGGGCCAGTTAAAATTGTGAATTCTTAGAATGGAGACCCCAGTAGAAGAATTTCCTCAAAAACAGGAAAAGTGGTGAGTAAAACCTAGATATTCAAAAGACATAATCAATCTAAAATTTATATCAAAACCCAGGTAATAAGTCATACTGATTAAGTAAATCAGTTATAAAAATAAAACTACGGTATTTATAAGATAATTACAAATCTGAACATCAAGTAATTCTTTGAACATATTCATTATTTTTAACTATTTGGTTATATAAAATGGCTGAAAGTTAAGTTTCAAAAGTTAGGCACTAAAGTATCGAGATATATACTGAAGGATAAGGAATGTTACCAAACAGAATGCTGAAGTTATCAAATAATAATTAATATCACATCAAAGTCAAGTTTTGCTGAAAATAAAAGTGGTTGCAGCAGTAGTACATCAAAAGGGAACTGGGAATTCCAACTTTATTCAGAGAGGGACATGGAACAAGGTGGATGATTGCTTTTATCTTAGATGGATCTTGGCTGAGAACGTCAGAGAGATGCCTATCTGCATCCTATTGATTGTGGAAAATATTCAATGAATGAAGATGGGTTTCCTTTTGTGCCCATGTGGAACCAATACATGAACCAAGACATTTGAAATGAACAAAGAATACCGAGTTGTCGAAATCAGGAAAATTTGTCATCGGGCTGTGTCGTTGATCATACTTATTTAATGTGTATGCTGAGCAAACTCTCCAAGGAGTTTGACTGCATGAAGAAGAACATGATATGCGGATTGAAGAAAGACTCATTACAAACTTTAGTTGCTGAAAGAGAACAAGATTTGAAGCATTTACAGATTAAGATCCAAGATGAGGAAGCTTAGTATGGATTACACTTTAATATAAAGTAAACAAAAATTCTCACAAGTGAACTAATAAATAACAGAGGACTAAAGAGGGAAAAGATAAAAGTTATCAAGGATTTAATCTTGCTTACATACACAATCAACAATTATGGAAGCAAACCACCAAGAAATCTCAAGTTAATACATGACATTTCCAAGAGGGTGGGGGGAGTTTGAAGGAAGGAAAAAGAGCAACTGACACCAATGGCTTAAGCAAAAATAAAACGTTTTAAAAATGATGCTGGCAACAAATGTACACATGGGCTTGATGAATTTGGTATATGAATTGTTATCAGAGCTATAAAAGCCCCCAAACGATTTAATACTTAAAAAGTACAGTCTATGAAAAAGTCTTTTTAAAACGGTATTTTTAAAATGTTAAAGAGTAAAGATAATGTATTTTCAATGCAATTGACATCTGAATGACAAATAAAGATGACTGGAGAAGAAATGAAGTATTTGATTATGGTAGTGTGGAAGAATATTCAAAGTACTATGGATTGCCAGAAAATACAAACCTGCTTTGGCAAAAATACAAAGAAGTGCCCCTTACAGACTTTATCTCAAGTAACTGGTCACAGGAGGAACTAGTGCGTGGAAATGGACATTATCCTTGGTAAAAGTTGAAGGATCACCATAGGGGAGGAAGACCAACAACTATATTGAGAGAGAGGCACAGAACTGCGCAGTGTGAACCTTCTTCTGTCATAGTGTGTCTGTCTGAACGGACCAGAGGACAGCTCACAACAAAAACAACCTGTCTGGAAGGCAGCTGTAAAATGGATTGATGTGTGGGCCGGCCTCTGAACCCAATCAGACCTCTGGCCATTCAGTTGATGTGCACTCATATGGAATGAAATATTGGGGGAAGAGGGGAAAAGAAGAAAAGAAAAAGGTGAAGAGTGACTGCCCTTAGTATCTGTAAGAGTTAGTGTGAGAATTAAATCAAGTTCAACAACAATCACATGAAAAATGACCAAAGGCAAGTTAAAAGATGGAGATTTCACTTGAATAAACATAGTATGTGTCCTGCTGACTCTCCCATGCAGCTAGTTTACACATTTTTGTGGCACTAATACCCAAATGACTCTCTGCCACATGCATCACAAGGGCAATCTGGGGTGATAATATTTAAGAAAAATAGCTGGAACTGGATGAACAGTAGTTTACTAAAATTTTTCACAAAGATAAAAAGCTGGAAAATAACAAACAAAATCATACCTAAATATATCAATATGACATGTAAATAATATATACAAGACTTTATATACTACATATATAATATAATCAGATATAAAATGTAATTAGATGGGTGCTTGGCAAATACATTTTAACAATAAGGGTTTTTTATTTTTTAATTTTCTACTAATGTAAGCTCTCATGTAGCTATGTAGAAATTACTGATCACAGTAGAGTCTATAATATATTTAAGTAATGTGGCAGTCATCTGCTTATGTTAATTTTATGATTGAAATGTAGGGGTGGAGTCTAGCCTGTTAATCTGGAGATAGCCATTGAGTAGTCAATGAGGCCTCTATGTGGGCATGGCTTTCTCCTGAGACTTCTGGGAAATCTCACGATATTTCCCTCGTGAAGATGAGAAGCTATTTTCCTCAGTTGTTGGGAGTTAGTTTTAGAGAGCTGATGAATCATGGACAGGACAAGATGGCAGCGTCCGAGAGGCTGGAGGAGTCGGCGGAGGGACTGCGCGGCTTTGCCCTGATGGAGCCGGACCTCTGAAGCTGGGGCAGTCACATGGAGACCTCTGCCAGCGATGAGTTGCTTCTGCTGTTGACGGGCCCTGAGCCCTGGAAGCGAGGAGACATGGGGAGACCCCTCCCAGTGCCATAATTCTGCACCCACTGACCTATGACTTCGTGAGTCGGAAGGAGACTTTGTAGACTGATTTCAAGTATATGGGTTAATATCAGACTTATGATTTTGTACTGGACTGGATTGGGATGCCTTCTTAGTGTCACATTCCTTTTGTATATAAACCCTTTCCTTATATCTATATGTGTGTCTTTGAAATTTGTTCCTCTAGTCTACCCAGACTGACACAAGTAATGACAATATAATTATGAATTACAACTACAGAAGGAATCTGGACTCTCATACATTTCTATAATGAATAATTCTATTAAACTCTGGGCTTTAGAGTCTTGAAAGATAACATGATAAAAATGAAATGACTATCAAACTGGGCTATAAGGAATACATATAATATGCATAGTTGTGTAGCAACAACTTTGTATAGCTCTTGGAGTGAAAAAGGTACTCATATCTTTCCGAATTTAACCAAAGGTAATTTCTCATAAATGATCTAGTCGAGTGATTAGGATTCATTCCTGATGTGTATTATCTCAGTTTGAAACAATAATAACGATAACATGGAAATAAACATGGACTATATTCTATTTGATCCTTAACTTTCATGAAACTGACACTATTTTAGGTCAACATTTGGACAAGCTGTATCAGAACAAAAACAATAATATCTTTTATTCATTTATCATTTGATCTTCCTCTAAATTGACCAAAGCTAATTTTGCAAAGAAAACATATGTATAGTAAAAAAATAATATCTTTAAAAATTTCATTTGATAGTTGAGCACTGGTGACATAGTGGTTGTGTGCGGGACTGCGGCCCACAGGGATGGCGGTACAAATCCAGCAGCAGCTCTCCAGGAACAAGGCTGGGCTTCCTACTCCCATCTGGGCACTGATGCCAACCCCCAAAAAATTTGCATTTGCACTTCTATTTAAACTGTGTCTCTCTGGTCTATATGGCAATAATGAATCAACAAAGAACCTTAACGTTTAACTGAAACTGATTTGCAGTATATGAGATTAAGAACTATGTGAATTTTAAAATCAGAGCTTTTGAAGTTATTTCTATGCCACACACACACACAACACTTGAAGAGATTTTTTAGAAGCATTTTGCTTCATCTATGGTAGGTAGACTCAGTTAATCATCATAAGCTCGAATTCACTACCTCAGGCACTGGAGTAGATCTGCGTAAGTGTGTGTGTGTTTGTGTGTGTGTGTGTGTGTGTGTGTACATGAGAATTTGATGACTAACAAATCTGGATATAAGTCCAAGTTTGCCCACAAACATGCTGTTTATGAATTTGGTTGGCTTATGCTTCCTTCCCTCTAAAATAGAAAAAGAATGTCTGGTCCAAAGAGTTTTTGTGAAAATTAAAAATGAGAAATTTTCAGTACAACACCTCCAAGTTAGGGAGTGTTCAAAAAACAGTAATGCTTTCTTTCATTATTATTATAATAATTTGAACTGGAAGGTGAGATCTGTCACTGGGTCCTACAAATTGACAAGTAAAATTTTAACAGGTGAATTTTCAAATTCCTAAATTAGATCCAATTGGACCACAATAGTAAGAAAACATAAATCACATTATACAATATTTTTAAAGGTCATACCATATCCCACTGTAGAAAGACCCAAGTGTTTCATTCTATTTTTCACAAGTTCAGCAAGCTCTTGTCTTTCTGACCTCCTGTAGAGGTTCAGCCGTTGCTGGGTTATTTTCTCAGCTGTTTTCCCAGTGTGTTTTGGTCCTTTTCTGCTCAGTCTTCGAGCCCACTGCATGCTCTTTCTTCGCAACAAGGGGTGGTCTGACTGGTCACTAGATGTTGAGTTGCGGTGGCTGCTGCGGTGGTGACCTTGTTCTTTGATGTCTTTGGTGTCTTCCCACTCTTCTACAGTGATAGATATTTGAGACTTTAAAGAAGATGGATATTGATAATTAGACATTTTAGAGATAATGATATCTTGGGGTTGAAATAACATTCCTTTCATAGCCTCATGGTGTAATTATTTACCCACTCATGAGACTTTCTACAGAAAGAACAAAGCCATAATCATTGATTGTGAAAATATTACTACAAATAGTTCCAGACAAAGTTTTCAAATTTACATGTGAAATAGACAAACTATCTTTGCTTTCTCAGAGGTTTTCAGAAATACATTTAAATTTTTTGCATAAGCATTTTCTAGTAAGTGACATTGCTAGAATATGGAGATTTAAAACACACAAAATAAAACTAATCATAATTTCATTCATATAAAGTTCACCTAATAATAGGCTTTTATAAATCTACTTAAATATCAAAAATGAAAATTAATGAAAGTTATTTTGTCTTTGGAATTATGAATGTTTTCAATGATTTTGAAGTTTTTTGCTCTTTCTATAGAGGGAATTGAGATGATCTTTCATAAATGCAAAACTTGTTAGTCCTTCATAAAACCCACAAGAAAAAGAGTCCCTTTTAAGCTCATGCATTCATATAATATAAAATGCTTTTCTCGCTAAAAAATATTAAAGCGTATTTTGGTAACTGCTCTACATGATAAAGTGCTGAGGTGTTATTTTTTCACAAATGTGTTAGAGATTCACAACTACTCTCCACAGAAGGGGAAAAACTATGAGCAAGTTCACAATGTCTGTTGTGCTTTATTTTTTCAGGATTAAACCTGAATTTGAAAGTAAGGAGCTCTCCTTTGATTTTTGACCCTTAAATAGTACAAACTTCCTGTTCTCAAATTTTTCCTTTTCACTCCAGGAAGTCACATAAAATGTACTACTGATCAAAGCAGAAAGACTTACTTTCTAACATGCACATGCAAATGAACCACTTCTGGAGTCCTAGTGCCCAGAAGTGCCCCATTCATGAGTCAGTTAACTGTGGTTCCCCTCACTGGATGCAAGTGTGAGCTCCAATTATAACATGCATATATTTCTGACTTTCAAAGTAAGAGAATTTAAATTACCAATTTAATTAAGGTCAGGATGTAGATCCCATAAAATCCTTAAAAGTGAATATAGATTATTGAGGCTGGGTCAGTCCCTTATATATAATTTCCAATGGCTAGCTATAAAATTATGCTCAACTTAAGTTCAAGTATTCATCCACATCTCTGTTTTAAAATTATACTGAAACTGAGTGACAGAAAAAATATTTAACCTTTATGTCTTCATGATAAGAGAACATGTTATGCAAAAACTTTACAACTCAAATATTAGTTATCAGAATTTAAGTTAAAGGCAACATGGATTATTTAATAACGTGACTTTGTAAAAATGGAAAGCCCCTATAATTCTACTTATTCAAGTCTCACCTTACTTGGCAATGTACTAAAATCCTCTTTATAGAACTAAAATACATACATTCTTGAGTGATATCTTGCTCAGTGGTTAATATGTGCATTGCAGCAAAAATATAAACATATAAAATATTTATTGTAGGTATTTAATTGCTAAGTCTTATTCATCACAATCTTAAACCAATTTGAAATAAGTGTTATAGCTGTCATTCTAGACATAAGTCCCTGAAAGCTGTAGTCTACTTTCCTTCAAATACATTGACATATTAATTTTGCTAGGTGAACTACTCACAATATTGCTTATATATAGTCCCTTACAATTCAAGTCATAGATACATGAGCTAATACATAGGATAATAGGAAGTTGTTTCTCTCCCATGAAAAGTGATTATTGCTTAAGTACTAATTTTAAGCAAATATTTATGATATACTTTATAAAATATATCTAAAACAGAATGAAACCTAGGCATATGTTGACTAAACAATATTTAATGTCCTATTCATCAATGCTTTAACTTTCTGGAGGAAAGAATTATTATTTACCCATAAAACCACAGAAATCATAAGTATCTAAATATAATTCTATAGAATAAATTACACTCACTTGCAAATGTCATGTAAGCTTTAAAAATATGAGAAAGAATGGAGATCCATTTTTAGCTATTCAAACACCCATAAAAATGGTTCTTTCCAGGTTTGAAATGGGCATGCTTTCCTAGCTTTACAATATCATGAAATAAAAGTATACTGAACTTTTGTGTATTGCTACAGCTATAAAAACAATTTATGAAGTTTCCTACCTCTCACTTCAAAATAAAACTGTACATCCTCTATGTAAAATAATGATCAGTAATTTACCCCATAGATAATTAATATTCCCAGAAGACCTTTGTCAACTGTAAACTTCCACATATAACAAATATACTTCCATATATCTTACTTAGTGTTGTTTTATGCACAAGGTCAACAGCATCAGTGATAAACATTAGCTATCCCACTCCTCAGGGTTGTCTGCAGGTGTGCATGTGTGCACTTGAATATTTTAATAGAAGGTTGATTTATAAATATTCTTTCTGAATTGCATCCCCTGTTCTGGTTGTAGCTCCTATGTTTTTTCAACACAGTGTCATGATATATATAATGGAAATAGTGAAATGTCAGGACACATAGCTGTGCCTTGGGAATACAAACTTTCCTGAACTTGACAGCAGCCTGACAATAGTGTTATAACAAAGAGTTCCAGCTTCAGAGGAATCGATTTTAACTCTCAGTTTCACCATAGAACTGCTATGAATTCTTGAGCATGTAATTCAACCTCCCTAAAATTCCTACCAGAATACCTGTTAAAACAGTGTGTTATGAATTGGGCTGCTAGCCACAAGGTCAGCAGTTTAAAACCTCCAGCTGTTCCATGAGAGAAAGATGTCCTAGTCTCAGAAATATTTACACTGTGGGCTTGGGTCACACTAGGAATTGAAATTGACTCAGTGGCAGTGAGTTTGGATTCTTGCTTTTGAAAATCACTCCCATTTCATAATCTGAAAAAAACTGGGTATTGTAGTATTATTGTGCCAGCACATTTTTTCCCCTGGGGTTTAAAGAAAAACGTGCATGAAAAGTACATAATTTAGTGCCTGTCTCAGCAAATGCTCAAAAAATACTACGTAATATTATGGTATGTGTGACCTTGAAAGGCAGTAAAAGGGAAAAGAAAAAAATAATTATGAGAAGCATGTAAAAGAGGAACACAGGCATGAAGATCGGTGATCATTCGTAATGATTTTGGTTCAGTTTTCTTTGTCAGAGTCTTCATTTCATAAAGAACAGGGGGCTATAAACAAATCGCTAGGGGAAAATATTGCTTGTTCAGGTGAATCTGAATTAGGGAAAAAATATCTAAACTTAAAGTAGAAGTTTATCACTCAATGGGTTTTGTGGCATTTTGTGAATGAACACGCACTTTAACTTTTTGGTACACTTATTCTCAAAAGTCTAATATAATCATTAACTTCAAAATAATTTAAAAATTGGCATTGGGGAATGAATAGAAGTCCAGGAAGATTTCCTATCATATGTTTTCTGGAAACATACTTACATAGTTCAGTGTGAAAATTTTAAAAATCACATAATTACTTAAAATTTTAAAATAAAAATGTAATATATTATTTTCCAAAACACATTGCTTTCTTATTATCACAGTGAAGATGATTGGAATAAGGCTAATATAAAGAGTTTTTTAATGTTTAGGAAGCATTTAAAATGTCCAAAATAACTCAAATAAGCTCACTGTTTTCAGAGGTCAAACATATATATTTTTGGAAGCAAACACATAAACACTCCCAAGTTACTCAATTCAATTTGCTTTCTTTTTTATTGAACAGTCATTCATGTCAAATGTTATTGAGTAATTTGTGAAACTGAAGGGTATCTAAGATAAATCAATTCACTCAGTAGTTGAAATGAGTGTCTGTTATCTGAATTCATAGCTCCCCTAAGAACAGTTTTATAAGTTTTGTAATAGACTTAGAACTATGCAATCTGATTTATGATTAAGACATTCAGAAGCATTGCTAACAAAGAAAACCAAAGAAAATAGAATCAGAAGTGCTAATTTAGCTAATTCCTAGCTAGTATTTTCAATTAAAGAATCTTGACCTAATAAGAATATATGAAAGGTCATCTAAATGTACATTTATAAATACCACGTTTAGAAACTCTAGGTTCAGTAAAAACAAACAAAAAACCCGAATACTGTGCAAATACATTTCACTAATTTTCATAAAAATTGAATTTATTAAGATCAGGCAATAGCAATCTAAACAGAAATATGTTGTAATATAATTGTGCATATATAGTTGTATATATAGGGAATAGATGCATATATACTATATAGAACACATATAAATATTATATATTTAATGTCTTAAATCTATAGTTAAAATATGCACAAATTATATATAGAGTAACACAAAAGCTAATGCCACCAGGGTTCTAGTTCATAAACTTCCACATTTATTCACCAAAAAACACATTGAAGCATCTCTCAGCAGTCAGTCATGGCTGCAGACATGTCCTCTCTGTACACACTTCTCAGTCTCATGATCCTAAATTCCCAGCTCCCATTGAGTGGATTCCAATAAATAGTGAACGTACAGCACAGATCAGAATTGTCTGTTTGGGTTTCAAATATTTTAAATTTAGTCAGGAGTAACAAGTCAGCAGCTCTATGAGTGACACAATATACCACCACAGCTCAGGCTACTCTCATTAAGGGTCACCTCCCTTTTTCTGAAGGATAAATTAGAACAGTGGTTCTCAAGAGTCCCCAAATGGAGCCAGTTATAGTCAAGTCAGGAATCACGCCAGGAGGGTTTGTGGCTGGTAGATGTCCCAGAGTCAGGTGCAACACACAGTCACAGTATGAGTACGCACAACCAAACACAACTCTGCCTGATTCTGCACCATAATAAAAAATTGTTTTTATGTTTGAGCCTGCTATTTCAGTCACTGTCAATCTATCATGTGGAAGGTCTTCCTCTTTTTTTTCTGCCTCTCTACATTATCATACATGATGCTCTTCTCCAGGGACCTGTCTCTGCTGACAATATATCCAAAATGTGTAAGGCTAATTCTACCCATCCTTGCCTCAAAGGAGCACTCTGACCTTGTTTTTTCTAAGACAAATTTGTTTGTCTTATTAGCAGTTTGTGGCACTTTGAATTTTTTTTCTATTACCACAATTCAAGTGCATTGATTTTCCTGAAATCTTCACTGCCCAACTTTCACAGGCATATGAGACAACTGAAAATACCAAGACTTGGGTCAAGTGCAGAGGGAAAACCTTCCTACTTTTCAACACTCTAAAAAGATGGTGTACAGCAGATTTACTCAATGCAATGAATTGTTTGTTCTCTTGACTGATGCTTCCATGAGCATTGATTGCAGATCTAAGCAAGATATATCCTTGACAACTACCATCTTACGGTAGTTCCATATTGCTGTCACGTGAGACTCTTAACAGTGAAGGATTGGAGATTAGCCTATCTACCAGGGCGTAGCTTGATGACCTCATTTGTAGGTTCTAAGGAAATAGAAAGCTCATGGGAGGCAAGACACACATTCACTCCCTGCAAGACATCCCTGTGGACAGGCCACATGGAGCTATGTTGATGTCAGCCAGAACATTAAGAGCCTTGAAGCTGGAGGAGTCACGTGGACATGCTCCCACTGCCACTGGATCCACAACACTTTCCACTCACTGGCTGTGATCTTCCTGCACTCAGCATCATTGCATGGGTTGTGTGAATCTGAAGAGAAACTTACAGACTGGTTCTAGACATGTGGGTGAATACAGGACTTATAGACTTGAACTGGGATGCTTTCTTAATGTACAATTACTCTATATAAAGCTCTTCCCTATACACGTGAGTGTCTCTGACAGTGGTTCTCAACCTTCCTAATGTCATGGCCTTTACTACAGTTCCTCATGTTGTGGTGACCCTCCCCCACAACCATAAAATTATTTTCATTGCTACTTCATAACTGTAATTCTACTACTGTTAATTTTGCCACTGTGTGAAGGGATGGTTTGACCCCCATGTGGTTGCAAGCCACAGATTGAGAACCGTTGGTCTTTGAATTTGCTTCTCTAGTCTACTCAGAATAACACAATAATAACATTATCTATTGATTCATTTGTGCATATTTTGGTGTCTTTACTTTGAATGGTAATCCATTCTGAAGATTGCAATCCTTGATCTTCATTAGAAAGTGCTTCAAGTACTTCTTCCTTTCAGCAAGCATAACAGTTTTATATATGGTGACTTTGTTGTTTATGTGGTTCCTAATAAGCTTTCCTCTAATCTTTCATGCCGCATCTTTCTTCATATACTCAAGCTTCACTGATTATGCACTCAGCAAGCAGACTGAAGAAGTGGGGTGAGAGGACATAACCCTGATGCTCTGCTCTCCTGATTTAAAACCACATAGCATTCCCTTGCTCTGCTCCTGCAACTAGCTCCTTCCTGATCCATGTATAAGTAACGGAGTAACAAAATGGGGTGTTCTGAAATTCTCATTCTTCTCAGAGCAATCCATAGTTTGTTATGTGTTTGGCACACAGTCAAATACCTAGGCACAGTCAGTATAGTTAGATAATTTCATGTCAACTTGATAGATTATACAGATGGAGTCTAGCCTGTCAATCAGGCCACAGCCTAGTTGATGCCTCTTTGTGGATGTGGCCTTCTCATGAGATTCTAGGAGTTTTGGCACACACTTTTTCTCTGCTTGACATTTCTTTTGACAAACCACATGAAACCACACTGATGGCAGCCAGAGGCCTGGAGATGTGTCCAGTTCCATTGAATCCACAGAACTGTCCACTCAAAGTTTGTGATCTTCCTGCATTCTGCATCATTGCAAGTGTTGTGTGAGTCTGAATAGGAATTTATGGTCTAGCATTGGGCATATGGGCTAATATTGGACCTATGGACTTGCTGTGGACTGGGCTGGGATAGCTCGCTCTTACCCACATATGAGTGTCAATGAGTTTGTTTCATTGGAATAATCCACGTTAACATATTTACGCTATTGTCTGCTTTAAGCACACATCCATCTGACATGAGCAATGATGTTCTTTGTTATACATCCTCTTCTGAATCTGACCTGAACCTCTCGCAGCTTCTTGTCAATGTATAGCTACAACCTTGTAAGTGTGTTGCTGGATGATCTTCAGCAAATTTTACTTGAATGAGATATTCCTAATATTGTTCAATAACGTGAGCATTCTCTTATTTGATTAATTTGATAAGATCAAAGGCTCCATTCCCACAGGATTTACTCCATTTATGTGACCAGTGTCAACTCTACCTTAAGAAAGTAGCTCTTCTCCAGTCATATTTAGAATGCTTTCTTGACTTAGGGGTCCATCCTCTGGCCCTATTTCCAACAATGTATAACTTGAGTCTACTTTCTTCAGAATTGGTACAAATATGGATCTTTTCCAGTCAGTTTGCCAGTTAGCTGTCTTCCAGATTTCGTGGCATAGACAAGGAAGTGCCTCCAGTGCTTCATCAGCTTGAAAAATTTTAATTGGTCTTTCATTAATTCCTGTAGCCTTGTTTTCAGCCAATGTTTTTGGTGCAACCTGAACTTTACTGAACTTCACTGCTTCTTGCTCATATGCCATTTCCTGAAATGGTGGAATGTTTACCAGTTTTATTTTCCTTTGAAGATCAAATGGTTCACTTCTCAGCATAGTATACCATATTAATTTTTGATTCAAAATGTCCAATATCATTTCATATCAATACTAATGCCTAGAATATTGATCTTTATGCATTAGTTTATTATTGGTGACTTCCATTTTTATTCATCCTTTGTATGTTCCATGGTCTGATAATTAGTAGATTTTTGTAGTCATTTCTTCTCTCTCAGAGTTGTGCCCCATCAGCAAATAAAGATCAAAGGCTCCATTCCCACAGGATTTACTCCATTTATGTGACCAGTGTCAACTCTACCTTAAGAAAGTAGCTCTTCTCCAGTCATATTTAGAATGTTTTCTTGACTTAGGGGTCCATCCTCTGGCCCTATTTCCAACAATGTTCTGCTTCCATTCATTATGCCCTAAGTATATGATAATGTTTCAAAGCTATGTGCAAGGTTTTCAATGGCTGAACAGATATTCTGGATAAAGTTTCAAACTCTTTTGGTGACTGAAGATATTGTCAGACAAAAGAGTTTCTGAAATTATATCATTCTATAATCTACAAGCTTTTAAATCTAATTAACCCACATGCTGAGCATAATATCAGAGGTTTTCAAAATAGAAGGTGAAGGATCTGTCTTATTACTTATATTTGAGGAGAAAAGAAATCACCTACTTGTTTAAAAACAAAACTTAACCACACCTCAAAAATTACTTCATTAAGAATATTGGTGAGAAAATTAAATATAAATTCATCTAAGATTTAAGTAGTCATAATTCTGGTTAACGAGTTAGAAGTAGGCATTTATTTTAAAATATTTTTTCCAAAACACCATTATCTTCTACAAATTATATAAATATTTGTCCTGAAGTTTTGAAATTATACACTGCTAGTCTATCTGGATACATTAGGAATTTATGATATGAACCCAAATAACTGTTTTTTGACATTTAAATATGACTTAATAATTACTTTTTTAATGTTAAATTAAAATAGTATTTATATATCTGCATGTTGATATTCTTTTAAAAATGTTCACATCAGAATAATTGGTAAACATGATTGAAGACAAAAAATGTAAGACTGGTTTCCAAACTACTAGGGAAATACAAATATGCTACCTGAAATTGAGCAGTTATAAGAATTTCAGCTTAATTGACAAATTTGCTCTTAAAAGGAAATTTGGAATTCTGCATTTATTCTTTAGCTTCTCCTCTCAATATTTGAGTTTATGTACTAAACTACTTGACAAAAGGGAGACAAACAGAAAATACTTACCTGTGATGCTATTTCTTGAAACAAACACAAAGGGAGGGAAAAAGAAACACATAGAATAGTATTCAAATAATGACAAAACATAATACATGCATTTGACAGTCAATAACAAAAACAAAGTATGAGGGAACTACAAAAAGTCTGTGGAAAATGGAGTTAAAAGACAATGAAAAATTCTCACAAATTTTATAAAACCCTTTGATTTTAGCTTGGAGTCACATTTCCCTTACCATAAATGACTACCCTGTCATATGGATTTCTAGGTGAGAAGGACATGGTACAGAGGTAGCCCTGGTATTGCACACATGCACTGCTGGTAAATATATTTTACAATGGATTATATAAAGCAATTGGAACAATTAGGGATGGTATCTATAACAAATGTTAATTTTTCAGGCTATTATGTAGTGTGTTTTTTATGTATAAAAATTAAAGAGATAATTCTAATAGACAAAAATATATTTGATGTAACAATAGAATAATAATGCTGCTTTATGTGTGTTGCTAAGCAATGTCAATTTGCATAAGGAGGCTTCTAAAATTGTGTGGAAATTTCATTAGCTTTAATTCCATGTTTTTTCCCCATGAATTCCTTGAAGTTCTCTGAGATATACCTCAAAATTTAAATATTATAGGTTTACAAAAGTTGAATTTACACATAGATATTGACTAACATGTGTGATGATGTGCTTGACAGAGTGTGTAACTATCATTAATTATCAGGTACATTTTAATAAAATTAAGTTGTAATTTTATCTTTGAAAAACATAGCTATGATACAAGTGCTTGTACTTTCTTGTCTTATACTTCAATTCTGAGGAACAAGAGTCATTTTAAAATATGTATTAGTAACAATTTCAATGATAGGATTTGGTGCAGTATAACATGCCTTCATAAGGCATCAAAATAAGGAAATACAAATTCACTAATTATATTCATTTATAAATTAAAATTGCTCCAAATGAAGAATTGTATAAAATATTATCTAATGAACACTTGAAAATGTTTTCCTCAATATTCTTAACATGCATTCAATGCAATGATAGCTGTCTTACTGAAGAATGGTGCTGAAAATGGGCAGGGAGAATATTGTAACTATCTTATGCTAACCCACACTATAATGAGTTTTATCACTACAGTTGCCCTTTGTAATAAATCAAACCCAATGCCCTCATGTAGATGCTGACTCATCGTGACCTCCCGTGGTTGCTGAGTCTGACTCTATTATGGAAGTAGAAAGCCCTCTGTGGTAGTTACATAATCTGGTGTCAACTGGGGATTAAGAGTGAAGGAGTCGAGTCTAGCTTGTCAATCAGGTACTAGCTTGATGACCTCATCTGGAGGTGCTAAGGAGATACGCAGCTCACTAGAAGAGGGCCATATGCTCACTTCCTGAAAGACATCCGTGTGTAAGAAGGCACATGGAGAGAGGCTGATGGAGCCAGAACTCTGGAGCTGGAGAAGTCACGTGAAGAGTCCTGCCAGCGCTTAGATGCTTACAATGTTACTGGATCCAAAAGACCTTCCACCCACTGGCCTATGATGGTCCTGTATTAGGCATCATTGCATGTATCTCATGAGTCCGAAAAAGGACTTTATTGATTGGTATCAGACATATGGGCTAATATTAGACTTATGGACTTGATCTGGACTGAGCATTTTTGAACTGCTCCTGTATATAAACTCTTTGTTATACACATGTGTGTCTATGGATGTGTTTCTCTAGTCTATCCAGACTAACACATCCACTTTCTCCCTCAGAGCTGAGGGTGGTTTTGAACTCCCCTTCATGAGGATCACAGCCCATTGTCTAACATCCACCAGTGTTCCTGCCCTTTTGTGACAGGTAGAATTTATTTTAATAATTTACTTTAAATGTTATAATCTGCTTTAATAATAAATACTTAATGATCAGCTCACGGGGCAGTCACATGATAGTCTTTACCACTATTCATAGCTACAAAATTTACTGAATATTCAACTTTCAAGATAATATATCCACATATTTACTCTATATATAGTAGAGTATTTGATACTTTAGGATGAATATATTTTAAATGAGCCTTCTCTAATTTCTCATAAAATTTTGGGGTTATCATATACTTCAGCCAAATGGATGTTCAATATAGTAGGAAACAGAAGCACATGTCAGTCCACCCTTTCTTAACACATATGTTTATAATTCAGGTTTTTGGTTTTGCTTTAAATCATTTTATTGGAATCTTGCACAACTCATCAAAATCCACATATCAATTGAATCAGGCATGTATGTATGCATGTTACCTTCATTACTTTCTAGACACTTACTTTCTATTGAGCTCTTGGTATCAGTTCTTCTTTTCCCCCCTTCTTTTCCCCTAATTCAGTTTTTAAGATTTTGAAAAGATAGTATTTCATAATATACTGCATAGTAGGTAGAAGCCATGATGTTGTCTAGGATAGCATTTTACAATACACGCGTTAATGTTTCTATATTAAAATATGTTTACTGACAGTTAAGAGAAAAGTAAACACCAAATGTACCCTGTGATGATTCATACAAGTTACCTTAAAGGAGGTCCCAAGATACCAAGCAATCACAAGACTAGGCTGAGGCACCCAACCTGGACCAGTTAGACCCCATGAATGTAGTTCATCCTACGTGACTAAGTCTCATACACAAGACACTTTATTCTACTCTGTTCTGTTAGTAATAATGAAAATAGTGTGTTACTACCCGACAGCAGACAACAGACTTGGGAGGTTGTCTGGGTAAACTGTAGACTCCTCTGTGTTCCCCGGGTTATACTTCCAAAGGAGAAAAGAGATTCTGAGGGGTTCTCTCCAGTTTTAGACTCCAGTGTGCAGATGAATCACTTGAGTTACTGTCCACTGAAGAATGTCTGGAAGAATTTCCAAGGACATGTAGTAGCCACAAGTCAGAGTTTCCCCACCCTGAATTGAATTGTTATCTCCCCAATCCTGTTGCTTCTCTGGGCAGAATACCAAGCTTCAGGAAGAGGTGAGACTTGATCCTCAACCCTCGGGGCAATTAGCAGCGGGAGGACTGGGGTGGGGGGGGGACTATGGTCCTTGGTCTCTTTTTCAATAATCTTTGTACAGTTCAGTTAGGCCAGACTTTGTCTTCAAATGAGTTTTCTCGGCTTTTTGGATTTGAGAGTTTATAAATCTCCTCTGAGCTAGCACGAATCCTTGCTCATCCCATATTTGTTGCTTGAATGAAAATAATTTTTTTTAATTTTTTTTTTTAGGCATCACTGCCCTCGGGTGGTGGGAGTAGGAGGCCCAGCCTTTGCTCCTGGGAGCCGGAATTGAACCTCCATTCCAGTGGGCTGCAGTCCCGCGCATAACCACTACGCCACCAGGGCTCAGCCGAATGAAAAGAATTTCATGTTTACCAAAATACTCTTGAAATACACACATACAGGGCTGAGCCCCGGTGGCATAGTGGTTATGTGCAGAACTGCGGCCCACTGGCTTGGTGGTTCAAATCCAGCAGCAGCTCCCCAGTAGCAAGGCTGGGCCTTCTACTCCCACCAGAGGGCAGTGATACCCCCCCCAAAAAAACAAAAAAAAAAAAAACACATACAGATGGTGGAAATTTTTTTCTGACACAGTGATGTGCAACTATGTAAAAAGGGGCAGAAGCAGCTGAATCTACTTTTCCAGATCTGCTTTTCCAGACATTATGTGCACTTCCAGTTTATTTACTCTGGTCAAGTGTGTGTGGGTGTGTGGGTGTGAGAGAGAGAGAGACAGAGAGACAGAGACAGAGATAATTCTCCATCCTCCAGAAAAACTGTCATACATTCCAGGTCATTTGCTTTTTCAAAGAAGAGTTTTAAAATAGTCAGTGCTTCTCTACCCTCACAGTCACAAAGCAAAACCAAGCTCCTGCTATCAAGTCATGACAACCCACAGCAGCACTGTAGGAGAGGGCAGAACTGCCTCTGTGGGTTTCTGAGACTGTAACTCTATGGGAGTAGGAAACCTCTTCTTTCTCCCTTGGGATAGCTGGCGTTTTCCCATTGCAGACCTGAAGGTTAGTGGACCAATGTGCCACCACCAAGGGCTTCCTACTGTTTTTGTCTAGGACATTCATCCTATTTTCTACATACTGAACTTGGGTAGATACTGAAGACAACAAGGCAACAAGATAAGGTGAAAAACCTGCACCAATTTTTTTTGAGTGTTATAAAGATCTATGGATTTTTTTTTTAAACTACTTGTGGCAGTCATGTACTCTGGTGTCAATTTCATGATTGGGAGTGTCGGGGTGAGCTGTAGCTTGTCAATCTGGAGATAGCCAATGAGACCTCTGTGTGGGCATGGCTTTCCTCTCAGAATTCTGGGAAATCTTGCTGTATTTTCCTCTTGGAGGTGAGAGACTTATAGCTCAGTCCCTTGGAGCCTCTCTGTTGACAAGACAGAAGGTGGATTGACTCCCTGTGAGATTTCCTGGAGGAGAAGCCACATGGGCTTACCCTGATGGAACCAAACCTGTGAAGATGGAAAGTCACAAAGAAACTCCTACCAGTGCTTACATGTTTGAGAAGCCACAGAGCCACCCCTGCCAGTGCTGAGATCCTTCTACCACCACTGGGTACACAAGACTTTGCACCCACTGGCTGGCGATTGTCCTGGCTCCATTGCATGTGCCTCATGAATCTGAAGAAGACTTTATAGACTAGTATCAAACATACAAGCTAATTTCAGACTTGTGGGTTTAGACTTGGGATGCTTTCTCAATGTTCCATTCCTCTTGTATATAAATCTCTCCCTTGTTTGTTTATGTTTATGAATTTGTTTCCCTCGTCTACCCGGACTATCACACTACTTTATTTTAACTACAACCTACATGCCCTGACACTAATCTATGTGAAAGTGTGAGGCAAAAATGACAATGGCTTTGATGGCAAGCATGGTGTGAATTTATGTCAAGTATCTTGGAAATGTCAAGAGAGATCAGTCCCTGCAGAAAGACGTCATGCTTAGTAAAATGGCAGGGCAAAAAAAACAAGAGAGACCTCCAGGAGGATGGGATGACTAGTGGCTGTGTCAGTGGAATTAAACATAAGAGCAGTAATGAGGATGGTCCAGGCTGGCCAGTGTTTCGTTCTGCTGTACCTGGGGTCATTGTGAGTCTGAACTGACTGCTTGGCACTTAACAACAACACATCCTGCTTCGAGAACTGAGCTATGCCCCACTCAAGCCATGGGATTCTCAAGCACTTCACACAACTGTGAAGGTTGGACAGTAAATAAGGAAGACTGAAGGTCAAGGAATTTCAGTTATAGTGCTGGAGAAGAATATTTGAAGTATCATGGACTGCCAAAAGAACAAACTAAGCTGTCTTGGAAGAAGTACAGCCAGACTGTCCCTGAGAGGCCAAAGGGGTGAGACTGCTCACATACTTTGGGTGTGTTGTGAGGAGAGGGCAGCCCCTGATAAAGGACATCACGTTTAGTAAAATAAAAGATGTAGGAAAGGAAGAAGAACCTTGACAATAATGATCAGCACAGTGGCGGTAGCTATGGGCTTAACCATATGAACAATGGAAAAGATGGACTGGACTGAGCAGTGTTTCACTCTGTTGTACATATGGTCACTGTGTGTCAGAACCAACTCAACTGTGCATGCCTGCATGTGCGCGCGCGCGCGCACACACACACACACACACACAACCTGCTCCTCACTTAGCAACTACATCCGTATCTGACATTTTTTGCATTTAGGACATTATAAAAAATCAATCTGATTATTCTGGACTTTCATCTTTGTATACATCTAGTATTCATCTATGCCAAGGTATTATGCAAGAATAACACTGGCTTTGAAACCCAAGGCCATCCAGTGGATAATGACACATTGTGTCTGTTTACAGGGTTTCCAAGGCTCAAATTTTCTCATAGAGCAGGGTCTCACCTCTCCCCCATGGAGTGAGTAATGGATTTGAACCTTAGACCTTGCAGGTAACAGTCCAATATTCACCCAACAAAATCACTTTGGGTTTTTAATCACAAGGTCAGCAGTTCAAAATCTCTCACTGTTCTGCAGGAGAACGACAAGGGTTTCTGCTCTCCTCGCCCCCCCCCCCCCCCAGTCTCAGAAACCCAGAGACAGTGTGACTCTGGCCTATTAGGCCACTGTGAGTTGGAATCAATTCTTGGAAGTGAGCTAGGTTTTCTTTACGTTTGATGGCTAAGGTCATATTTCAATTTTGCTGGGCACAATTCTCAAATTTTTTTGCAGTTAAATAATCTGGCAGTTGTATATTGACATAACTTGGCATTTATGCGATGATGAATTTATCCTCTATTTTGTGATGTGATTATCCTACAACTTCACATAACATTGTTTTACACAATTTTACATTTCATATAATGTCAAGGTCTTTGGATTCTAATCATGTTAATAACTGAGGAGAATGTATATACAGGGACATAAAAGGAGTCTTTTTATTTAACTGGGTTTTATTTTAGCTGCCCAAGGACATGTGCTTTCTATATGCGCTAGAGGCTTGGGAATGTAGAAGCAATTTATTGGGTTGGTCTTTATTTGTGATGAATATTAAATAAATATTCCTCCATGGCAAAAAAATTCAGTTCCCATGTCCCTTCCTATGATGCAAAGAGTACACTACACACCCTTTAATAATTCAAAATAAATGATTGACATGAATGTGGAACAGACCGACAACAAAATTTATGACTTCCCACTTGACACATCCCAGAAGAACATTGCAATACTAGGCTATTGGAGATCTTTTTGCTTACTAGATTCAAATTAGAAATGGTTAATTTCTCATGTGTGAAAATACCCATCCTCTCCTAATTTGGAATCAAGTAATAGTTTCTTTTTTTCTATCGAACACTTTAAAAATGTTAGGCAGATCTGACCAAGCCATTTTATGTATTTATGCTTCAGGAAAGCTTCTCTTGTCAGTCATTCTCACTTTCCTATGATTTGATCTTACTTCCTGTGGTGTGAACCATGGGGATCACAGTCAAGATAGGGCTCAACTTCAGTAGGTGACATGGCAGTGAAGTTGCATTTAGCATCCCTGTGGCTACAGTGAAACTATCAGAAAATCTGAACTATTTCCTGCTGGCCACTGTGTCTACTTACGTAAGTGACAAAATGTAAATATTGACAAGGAGACAAAAATCTCTTCTAGTTCTCTTACCTCCTGTTTATTTATTAGTTGCCCGGGGCATTAACCTTTTGTACCATCTGATGGCTCCATGTTCTATGTACAGACCTTCTTTTCTCCAAAAAGTTAGCAACTGTTATTGCAATTGAACTTGATTCTGTGGGTGACTATCATGTTAGAGCTGACTGGAGCACCATCTTTAGTGCCGTTAAGTAAATTCTGACTCACAGGGATGGCAAAGACAGGAGAGAACTGTGCCTCTGGGAAACACTCTCCTGCTGCTGCTGCAGACTGGCTGGTGGGCGTGAACTGCTGGACTTATGGTCGGCAGCCTCACTTGTGTCCTGACGCACCACCAGGGCAGAACGGCAAGTGATTCAAACCACTGACCTTTAACTTAGCGCCCAAGTATTAATCACTATGCTATAAGGGCTCCTTCAGCCTTCGACTTGAAGAAAATTTAGCCAGATCAATAGAAGGAATGGTTGAAAAATTCAAAAACATTGCAGTAACTTTTAAATCAAAACCTTTAAGAAGGCTGAGGCCCGGTGGCATAGTGGTTGAGTTCGGGATTGCAGCCCATTGACTTGGAGGTTCAAATCCAGCAGCAGCTCTCCAGGAACAAGGCTGGGTAGCTCCCACGACCACCAGAGGGCAGTGAAGACCCCCCCAAATCTTTCAAGAATATATCATGCTATTTATGAGACAACTGTATGGATATTCATAGTCTTATACACATGTGAAAAATTGTATTCTGTAAGATTTTAATTTTAAAAAGGGATGCTTTACTAAGGACTTATAAATGCTCAGTAACATGAACATGACAACTATACGACATGACCATATCCAGATGTGAACCCATTCTCAGCTATATCTCACGATCTCACTTCCATTAAGTTTATTCCAGCTCACAGTGACCCTACAGGACAGAGTAGAACTGCCCCGTGTGAGTTCCTGAGACAGCACATGTACTTTACGGGAGTAGAAGGCCTCCCCTTTCTGCCATGCAATGACTTGAAGTTTTGAATTGCTGACCTTGTGGCTAACAGTGTAGCCCACTATGCCCCAGGGCTCTTTCATAGATAGATAAACAATAGAAATTCTGCTTTATATTGGCACATTCTTATTTGCCTTTAAAAGTACGGACCACTTCTCTGGGAAGCTGTGACACTATTCTTGACTTTACAATGACCTGTCATGTCTGAAAAGTACCAAACCTACTGCTGTCAAGTAGATTCTGATTCACAGTGATCCTATGCGACAGAGCAGAACTGCCCCTGTGGACTTCCAAGAATTGAAACCTTTATGGTAATGATTAATTCTTCTTCCTGCTGTGGAGCATCTGCTGGTTTCTAGCTGTCGAACTTGTGGTCAGCAGTCAAATGTGCGACCCACTCTGCCAATTGGACTCTCTGATCTTCCATGGAGAAAGTTGAAACATGAGGTTCAATGTTTATTAATAATAGATTAGAAAGCTATATACTGCAAAAATACAAATGAGTAAATAAAAGAAAAAAGAAGCTACATTGGCAGATTTATGTATGTATCAGAATTAATTTCTGGAAATGATAAATCCTAGAACTACAAAAGGCATACAAATCCTAAATCCATAAAGTATAGTAGTCTATAATAATCCCTTAGTCCCACATTTTCACAGAGCTGCCAAAATTTAAAGCACAAATAATGCTTTTATTCTTCTTCCTCTGTGACATGACATGCTCAGAACACTATTATTTTTCACTCCCACTATATGTTTTCAAAAACTCTGTAGTTTCAAAGCATACAACTCAATACAGCAGATGCCTTTATTTAACCCAATGACATATCATAGTAGAGTTATTTTGGTGTTTCCATACCTCAGATGTGCTAAGTTTCTGGGATTCAGTCCTATAGATTCCAATAGGGACATCTCCCGTAGAAGAACACAGCTTCTGATAAAGTCTGGCATAAGTTCTGATCCATAAATCATCTTCAGTAATTTTCATCTGTAATATGCATAGATTATTTGCATACTCATTTTTATTTCTTAAGGGCCGAAATTATAAATATTTTGAGATCTCAAAATAAAATTTCTTAAATTCTTATCCTTGGATTAACATATTTGTCAGTATTTCCTAATGGTCTCACAGACTTAAGGAAATTAAGAACTCACTGTGTGGCAATGGAACATTGTGTGAATTCAATATGGGTAGGGACCAGGCCACTGCAGATCAACTGCAAGACACTGGAGAATCGGGAGAAAGTTGCAAAAACTAAAGGCTACTACTAGTCATTGAAAGATTGGAGATGCTAGAAAGCTTAAATGCAGGAGACACCCCGGCATAGAGAAAGAAGACTGATCTGCAGCAACTCACACCTACGGCTGAAAGGCAGGAGAGATGATTTCTTTTAAGTAAATCATTGTACTAGAGCCTTTTACAGCTCTTATCACAATCCAGCCATCCATTGTATCAAGAACATTTGTATATATGTTGCCATCATCATTTTCAAATATTTTCTTTCTAATAGAGCTTTTGGTATCAGCTCATCCCCACCCCTCTCCTCCATATCCCTCCCTCATGAACTCTTGGTAATTTATAAATTTTCGTTTCATGTCTTACATCAACTGCTGCTTCCCTGCACCCCTTTTCTGTTTTGCATCCCCCTGGAAGGGGGTTCTATGAAGATCATTGTGATTGGTTCCCCTCTCTCCCCTAACCTTTCTCTGACCCTCCTGGTATCGCTGCTCTCATCATTGGACCTGTGGGATTGATATGCCCTGGATTCTCTGTGGTGGGGCTCTTATCCCTACCAGGGTAATGCTAGCCAGATTTTATGATAGAATTGGGGTCATGGTTTCTAATCCCTCTTGATACTCTCAAATTTGAACTGTTAGCTAGTCATTTTATTAAATTCACTCAGACACGTTTTAAAAAATGGGATTAAACTTCCTGTGCTGCTTCCTGAAAATAAAAAAAAAAACAAAACTGAATTTCACATGTGATATTTTAGGCTCACATTAGAAAAAAAACTTATGACACAGAAAAGTTAGCTAAAGTAGCAGATACACACTAGAGAACAAGGCAAAATGTAATTAGAAATGACTGCCAACCTCTAAAAGCATTCTGTGAAACATGATATTATTTACATTGACCATCAATGAAAATAATAATAACAATATGCCACATACATGGATTTCAGAGCTTTCTGGCATAGAAACCTTTGAATCCAGAAATTGTTAACTTACAGAACAAAGAAACCCCGATCCTGGTATGGTGTCCAGTCCCAACAGAAGCCTGGTGATAGAAATCATGTAATCCTTCACAAAAGACTGTAAGATAAATGAAGTATGTATTTATTATGGGCACAGAGTGTAAGTCATTTCTAAGATTGTGAGAGGTTTACCAATTTTAATAGATTAGTTTAGGCAGTACATAAAGTCTCAATAAGAAAGGACATGAAATTATATCTTCTCACTGTCCAAAATGAACACCTATAGTTACATGCTTCATAATGAAATAAGGAAAATAATTATTAGGCATACATTTTTGACATATTTCATTTTAAGCTGTAACATATAGTAAACAACCCTTTCACTATTTTAGTAACATACAATTATATGATGAAATAAAATGGTGAATAGTGTACAATTAAAATATTTACTATGTGTTTAGAATAAAATATATGTACCATTTTTTAAATGTTGGGTTATGCTTTATTCTAGTAAAATGTTTTATTTATTAATAATATTTGCTTCAATATATTTATGAAACAAGAAAGCTTGCTGACATTGAGTTGATTTCCACCCACAAAGATCCTCCAGGGCACAGCAGAGCTGCTCCTTTGGGTGTCTCCAATCCTGATGGAAACAGAAAGCCTCATCTTTTCCCCACAACTTGTGCTTTTAGCATATTTCACATTTTCTTGATAGAAAATTTTAAAGCTAATTCTGTTTTAATATATTGAATACATTTTGATCAAAATAGATGCTCAACAGTGCTTAGCATTTCTTCAATTTAGTCTAAGCTCTGAAAAATAACAATAACCACAAATTTTCAATGAATACAAATAACATTCTACTACATGTACAATAATCAGCACATTCTATGAAATGATTACCTTGAATTAGGTCTTCAACTGTTAAAAAGTGGTAAATATACAAAATAGCATTGTTTGGTTTAGGAAACTTTTAAAAGTTTATAATCCCTTTAAAATAAATCTGCTAGTTTGCTAGTCCTTGTTAATTCACTGACATCTAGTTTCTGAAAATTTAACCCTCCTTTTTGTCAGTCCAGAGTAATTGAATTTTGTTTTAGAAAGAGTTGAGATGTGCAACATTAGAGACTGAGTTGCAGTCAATTAACATGGCTCTTCCAGCCATCATTCCTTATGAGATGTATCATAGTTCTAGAATTGACTCAAGGCTATAATCCCAATTGTGGAGGGTGTTCTCTACTAAAGAGCAGGATTAGGATGGGATTAAGCTTTAATTGTAGAAGAGGGTGTAAACCAAGTCACATCCTTTTCCTAAGGGGCATCTCTAGGAGCCATCTTTGAAGACACCATTCTTTAGTTTCTTTGAATGGGGGATAGATGTTAGTTATGAGAGATAGATAGTTCTAACACTTAGAACCTCACCTGGAAGCCACATTTCAATTTCTGGAGTGAACTTTGGTAGAAGAAACAAGAACTGCTTTGACTTTTTGACATCTTTGGCTTCTGGCTCTGAACTCTGCATTTGGCTCACGGGCGCCTGACCTTTGGATGTGGCACTGAAATAACTCCATAGGAGAAAAGGGAGGCTGCTTACTGCTGCAAAGATGGAAAGCCTTGGAGACCCAAGCACTGTCCTACAGTGTGGCTCTGAAGGTATGGGGTCGCCATGAATTGTAAAAGCCTTGAGAACAGTGATTTAGGCTTTCTGAATTACCACTGACCCCTAAAAGTCATTCAATAAGTGATTTTTGAAAAATTATCCGGAAGGCAGCACTAAGAAGAGATGGAAAAACTAAAAGTGAGAGACGAGGACAATAAAAGCAAAGTAAAAGTACCTAATGGAGACCCAGACAGAAAAGAGAAAGGCATTGGAATAAAGTCTGCATTTGAACTAAACACAGCTGAGAACTGCTAAAAGACGTTCACCCACAGTCAAGAAGCCTGAGGAGATAAAGTGCCTTGAAGCAAATAGCCAGCATTGTGAGATGAGAAGAGCACTATGGGTAAAAGCAACCCAAATGTGAAAGTAGGAGCCACATGTGACAAAAGACTTAATATTGCCCTCTAGACACAATTTTTGTGTCCTCTACCAAATGACTGGGTGGGACTATGCAAATGAGGCACTTGTGACCCACCAAAGAGATTGGCTATCTAGCTAATTATGTAAATACAGTTTATGGCACCCCTGTGGAGCTGAGAACATGCAAATAAGGTATATGGAAATCTAAAAGGAGATTGGTCCATTTTGCCCTTCTACTGTGCTTAAAATCACACAGCAGTAAATAGAACTACTACTGCCAGGCAAAAGAGATGGGGGTCGAGTGGTCTTAAAACATCGTAGACCAAGGAGACAGCCTGACAGGCAGACAGGCAGACAGACAGACAGACACACACACACACACACACACACACAAACACACACACACACACAGTGGGTAACCCTGAAGGTGGCAAGGGATTGCACAGTAAGAACCAGGAGATTTTCAGGAACCAGGCAGGAGTTTTCATAAGTGAGAGAGCCAAATGCCTTTGAACAGGAAGTCTGCTGTGAATCAGGGCATCAGGACGATGGGCAGGGCTGGGTTCACCAACCCACAGAAAAACTGACTGCCTCAGGGTAAGAGGGCTGCTGATAGGGTTGGGCGGTCCTGAGCACTTAGTGGCAGAGTTAGGCGCTTTGTAACACTTGCCTGAACAAGGCAGTGGCCTGGGACCAGAGCAGAGTTCTTGGGAACAAGGATGAGAAGAGACTGTCCTGAGTTGTTTCTATTCCAAGAACCTCTTACTTTCCTACTAAACTGGGAAACTACGTAAAGACATCAAAGTAGGATGCTTGCCAAGTGTTCAACTTCTTTTGCCTGACCCAGTGGTTCCATATAACTTCATCTCTCTGGAAGAATGGCTGGTGAATTTGAGCCCTTATTCCTTGCAGTCAGCATCTAAATGCTTCAGCCCACTGGGACAACATGAATCCTTAGAAGAAAGACTCCTGAGAGAGTAAGTTAGAGCCCTTTGCTATGTGGGCTCCAGTATTCATCTGGACACAGCAGATGGTTCCTGACATAGCTAGAGGCTTACCTCCAGGAAAAATTAGACATGCTAGTAAAAAACTTAACCATCTTTAGAAGAGAGTACATAAAATCTAGAGTCGAAAAAAATAGGCCCTCTAAAATGCTTAACTGCCTAATTGACAAAGTTAAGAAATAATTTAAAGCACTATATCTCTTTCTTTTTTGGAGATTGGCTGATTACTGGAATCAGAAAGTATACTTTCTAGGTTCTGCCAGGGATCGGAATTGAAAATATAAGATGTCTTTGTACAGCTGGATATCTCAGAATTCTCAGGTTTAAATGAAGACTTATCATTGGCACTCAAGGCAGAGATAATTTTTTTCTCTCAAAGAGCAACAACAACAAAAACCCCAAATGTGTGAATTCACCATCATTGAGTAGATTCTGATGCAGTGAGTCTGTGGGGTGGGGTAAATAGGCCCTATGTGTATGGACAGTGCCAATCTTCACGAGAGCACAAAGTCTCATCCTCGTGAGTGGTTCTCAATCCTTTGCATAGCTGTTTTCTAGAGTAGGCAATATTTTCAGATGTTTAAAATGACCTTGGTTTATCAGTTTATTTACATCTTGCTGTTCTATTTCAAAATAATTTATATTATAAGGTGTGACACCTTCATTTTAAACACTTTTTTCCCCAGCGATTTCTAGTAACATCATTAAAGTACTATGTGGAGTGTACTACAGTATCAAAGGAAACACTGCTAGACGTTGGTAACAGAAAAATTCCTATGAGAAATTTCCATTAAAAAACAAGCCTACTATATTGACCCGGTTCTGACTCAGTGACCTGAAGAACAGGGTAGCCCTATGTTTTCGGAGACTGCACATCTCAACGAGGGCAGACTGCTTTATTTCCTTTGCAGAGTCCTAATTGGTTCAATTGTTGACCTTTTGTTCAGTGACTCCATGTGGGACCCACTATGATTCCCTAATACATTCCATAGGTTATTCTAAAAGCTTTTCATGCCACATATTTCATAGGAATATTGATGTCACTAAATCTGTGGACTAACATACTATAGTATCAGAAGTGGTTTTCAAGTAACAGCCCTGTAAAAACCACTAAATGAATTAAATATTTAAAAACTTTCACAACATTTATCAAATACATATTAGAAGATGAAGCATAACATACCTGATATAAAAGCGTGTCCAACATACTGATGCTAAACACTCTGCCAGCAGCAAAAGGAAGTCGAAACATAAAGGCCAAATTGGAACCTTTCTCCCGTTCTTTCTGCTCAGAAATTCAAGACAGAAAATTTAGTAAGGATTCTTTCTCTCCCTTTTAAATTTTTCTGCATTTATTCCAACACTTTTGACATATATGAGAAACGATATTCATAATATATTTTCTTGACTCTGTACATGAAGACATAAAGCTAATATCAAATGTGCATATGGTTAGGATACTTTTCTAAAGAATACCAGTGAAGTTTCTACTTGATATATCGAATAAGCATAAAAAATGTGCTTGTTTCCTTCATTACCAATTTTTTCTTACAAGGAAACTAGATTTAGTTGTGCAAAGAAGTCAGTCCTCACTTCTAATGAGGCAGTAGTAGAAGCAGGCCCCTGTATCTAGTGCAGTGCCTCTGCAGGCTCTGAAGAAAAGGCTCTTAATCAGGCCATCTGAAGAATAGATGTGGGGGAATAGTATTACAAAAATTAGTCTTGGAGATAGACTAGAAACCCTGCTTGCTTATTTTGATTATAGATGTGATTCTTGTGCTTCTCTGGGGACAAAAAGAAAAGGTTAGTGCACAGTAAAAACCAAGACAATAAGAGGAGTCTGGGCAGAGAACAAAGGTTGAGACCAAGAATATCCCCACTAGTGAGGGATGGAGAAAGGAAAGGGAAAGGAGAGCCCCTATGTTTGTCTGTGTCCATTCAGTCATGTTGGGGATTGATATCATTGGTATTTTGTGATTGTAACCCCTATTATATGATGCCACAAGCAGATCTTACAAACAATATTGATAATCAATTTTTTGCTGTGCAAAAATATAAGCTTTGTTCAACCAACAACTCAGACTAAGTTTAGCCATTTGTAGAAAAGTCAAAGTCAGGATCTCTGTGAGAGTTACATGTCTTCTGGAAAGAGAGCTTGATCAGGCAAGTCTGCCAAGTTCCAGGTCTGAAAAGAGGTGGTCATGGCCTTTGGGTTTTGTTTGTTTGTTTTTGGCCTTTTTCTTTTTTGTTTTAATCAAATAGATTATCTTTGCCCAACAAATTACTAATAAGATACATTTTCTAAATATAATGAGTTACTCTGAATTAATCCTGAGGTCATGGATATTTCATACTTCTTTATATTATTCACCTAAATTAACACAATACTTTTAGTCCTATTATATTACATACCAAACTTAGGTTTCTGATAAACAATCTCTAATACATTTATATGCACAACATCTATTATTTTAATTTTTAATTTTTTAACTTCATTTAATTATATTCCCATTTCACACACTATTTTTTCCAAATGCAGATCTATTTCCTTCTCCCACCTAGAGTGCATATCCTGTAGGAAATGAGCACTCTTCCTACCACTACCCAACAGAATCTTTTCCATAAGTACCATTTTTATGACAAATATACTCGATTTTTAAAAAACTTTTCATGTGATTTCAGTTGAAGTTTGCAGAGCAAATCATCAGTTTCTCACTTATCAACTCTTACACATTTTGTTTCATCTCATTGACTGCTGATACACAGTCAATGAGTTCATATGATGTTTCCATCCATAATCCCATTTGCCATACTCCTTTTATGATATATCCTACTATGTCTGAGGTGGTAATCTTATTTTGGAGTGAGGTTTCTGCTATGGTCCAGGGCCAGATTAAACTGAGGAGGTGTGAACCCAGTCACAATCTCTGTTTCCCTAGGGGTGGGGAGGGGGTGCTGAAAGACAAAACCACACCTCAAAGCCATTTATCTTTGTGTGTTAGAACCATCTCTGAAGCACTGAGGAAAAATGAAAACAAACCAAATGTGAGGCCATCATAAGAAGGATACCTTCAAGCACTGGGTTTGAAGTGGTAGATACCAAGAGCAGACACACCAGCGATTGTAAAACAGAGACCATGTTGATACCAGAGGCTGAAGCAAGGAGAACATGAGACAGAACAGAGAAGCAGTTCCAGGACTATGAGATTATGAAGTAGAGTAGGGGGCTGCAAACTGCAGAGAGAGCGAGCCAGGGACCATATGACAGAGAGGCTGAAGACCAGAGATTTGGCTGCTGGTTGAAGTGGTGCGGCAGTGGACCAATGACTGTCTTCTGCTGTATACTAATACTGATTTGTGATATTCTTTTAACTTCTTTAATCAATCCCTTTCATTACAAGTACTGTCTGTGGGCTTCTCTCTGTAGGTATTGCACTGACTTCCTGAACTCAGTGTTAACATAAAGTTGCCATGAGAGGAATGAGTGGTGTCAGAATAGAGTCAAGAAGGATGGTGGGTGTGGCCTGTCTGACATCTACCTCATGGAAATAGAGAAGAGCTGACTTCCTTCATGCCAGTTTTATGGGGTTGCAATTCACACAATGAAAGATCTTACTCTACTCCCTCCCCTGTTTCCTTTTCTGTTCCTCCTTCTTCCTCAGCTCCACTTAACTGTCGATGTGTAAATGCTGCCCCTTTTCATCCCCAAGAGTTACTTTTTCAAAGGTGTTTATACACCACTACTATTATTATTTATAGACTTGTGTATTGTTTGGCTGAAAATTAAATCATGGGATGAGTTCAGTTCCAGACATGAAGGATGATTAAGGGTTATAAGAAAAACACATTACTCAGCATTAGGGCATTAGTCATAGTCATCATTAAAGCTATTGATCAAGTGCTTAACTCATTTATTTATTAAATTAATAACCTAAAAATGTCTTGAAAATCTATTGTGTGCTAGCTCTAATCTAATATGGAGTGACTTTCAGTGACATAGTTAAGACACCCAGTTGCTAACCAGTAAGTTGGAACTTTAAAACTAGCTGCCACTCTGGAGGAAGGAGTTACCGTCTTAGAAACCCTATAGGTAAGCTCTGTACTGTCCTGCAAGGTGAGCAAGAGTTAGAATCCAGTTGGGGTAATATGAATTACACTTAATGCTGGGAATACATTATACTTGCTAACATTAACACTTTATTATAAATAATAAACAAGTTACTAAATTGAAGGATTCTATATTAGTAACACTCATTCTGTTATATTTTAATGTGTTGAAGACAGGTAGTATTAAACACAATATATTGATTTTATCTATAAGCACTCATATGTGAGTGATGCAAACAAAACAGAATAAGGATATGCAATGGCATATGGAGCAATATTATAACTTCCTGTGAGAAGGACATCCAGCTCATTCTTTTAGGAAGAAGGGAGTGTTATAGAAGAGATCAAAGCTTAGACTTAGTAAAAACTATCCTGTGAATTTGGAAATGGTATATGAAAAGAATTCGCAGTCCACTGGGAAAGGAAGAAAAAGATAATGGGACTTTCCTGGGACATTTGAAAGCACTTCGTATTAAGGGATAGCACGCTAAGGGCTAGAAGTAAAAAGTGCCTGTGAAACTTGAATAAATACATGCAATGTAAGCGTAACTATACAATAGTATAACATAGATTGTGAGTGTAAGGTCTGGTTAAAGAGATCAGAAATGAGACTGGAAGAGTTACTATGGGCTTCATCAGAAGTACAAGGGTATTTTGGAGAGTAAAAAGGGGGTTATTGATAGTTTCTCTGAAATAACAGTATACATTGGAAGACACAAGAACTAAATACACGATCATAACATTTTATAGCCATGGGGAGAATTTTTAATTGATCTTAAAAGTAATGATGAAAAACTAAACTATGTTTAAAAGGAGGGGTGCTATCATATTTATATTTTAGAATGCTCTGAAAAAATGTAAAGGGGTTAGGAATGGAGAAATTTTATGGAACAAGACAAAGTGGAATGCCATAAAACTAATAGTGGAAAATGAGACAACACTTGACTATTATATTTGCAGAGGAGAGATCCTATTCAAAATATATTGAAGCATGAAATATGAAAGGGTATAAGATGGGTTATGGCATTAAAGTACAGCGAAAACAGGAATTATACACAGGATGTTATACAGAGGATGTTTCCTCTCTATGGCAGGAAATGTCAGCCAGACAGAACGTGGAATGGAAAGAAAGAAGGTAATGAGAGAAATCCCAAAACAAAAGGGAGGCGGAGGCACACTTCTCTCATGCTTCCCCAGCTCAGAGAAAGGTGTAAGACAAATAGGACACATTTTTAATCACTGGAGAGACCAAGGTAGTAAAAGACTGTGGGCAGGGAAAGACAGCATATGTCCACAGAAGTCCAAAAGTGGCTGAGTGGATCTGTGGTTTAGGAGGGAGGTGGGACTGGTGGGAAGAACAAAGCGTGAACTCTTGGGTGCTGTGGACTATGTATTTGGAGAGGGAAGGTACCCTACAGAAAGAAACAGGGTCTACTTGAAAGATAACCAATGGTGGAAGTTCCACCATAAGCAAGATAAAAACCCCCCAAACTAGCTCTTCATCCTATTTGGCCTTAATTTCATGCCAAAGTACTTCCTCGGTACACTCACTTATTTTATTCAGACCTTTTATCTGACTCTGGGTTGAATGTTGTCCTCATCTGAATTATTTCTTGTGATTGGGATATGCACTGAGAGATGTAGAAGCTGAAACCAGGAGTCCCCTTCCAAACTCCAGTCAAACTAATTGCCATTGACTTTATGCCAATGTATAGCTACCCTATGGAATCAGATAGAACTGCTACTGTGGGTTAGGGGAGTAGAAACCTGGTCAAAGGGTGGCTGGTGTTTTCAAACTGCTGACCTTGAAGTTAGTAGTCCCATGTGTAGCAAGAATAAAGAAGATCACAGGTTGAGTATGGTACTCGAGGTTCAAGGTCAGGGGAAATACATTGTAGGCAATTAAAAACAGGGGTCTACCACACAGCAAGGAGGAGCCCAGAGGGGAGACTAGGCTGCATGTCGGGCTGGTAACTAGGAGATTACAGCTTAAAGACTTGAACATTCACAACTGAGAAACAGGAATGTATTGAGGCAAGCTCAGTTTGTCTTTCCATCACCGTTCTTTCATGGAAATTTGAAGATGCACAGGCTCATAATATTTACTTCATGCAAAATTCTTTTATCTTTTGTTAATTATGTGACAAGATACAATGATAGAGCATTCTGTTACACAAACATATAAAACAAACTTTTAGTACAATCATGCTATAATTTCTTAAAAAGTACATGTTTTCCCTAGTAGAATTCTGCATTCAATGGGAATTTCAATAATTTTGTTTTCCTAACAATCACTAAAAAGTAAAACACCTAAAAACACCTAAATCTGAGCTCCAAATCTTTTTAAAATACCCAAACCTTAGTACATTTGGTGCTCACTAAATTTTCCATTTGGTTATCTATCATGACCATGTGCTTTGCTGGAAGAAGAAATTTGTTTTTGGCAGAAATTCTCTTTCTTTAATCTGCAACCATCCAATACCATATGGAATGAGATGATACAATTATTGGATTTAGCAGATCAGTGTGTGAGTGGGTTAACAAAAAAGAAGAGAGAATTGGCACCAGATTAAAACTTCATTGTTTATAGGTTTTATCTCTTATTTGCTCAAATATAATTCCTTCACATTCCTATATTCTGATTGACACTCTTCTCCAGCATCCAATGATCCTAGAATAACCAACTCCCATGTTTTTTCTAGCCATTCATCCTTCTTGATCGCTCATAATTTGACACCTATAAAATTCTCCCCACCCCCTTGTCTGTGGGATCAGTCCCCCTTCACTTCCATTTTATCTTTAGATTTCTCATAATTTGCTTTGTTTTATTTAGCTTCTCTCACCTTCTTTCTCTTCCTCTCCCACTTTCTCTCACTTTTCTTCTCTTTCTCTGGTCTGCCTGCGTTCCAGTCCATTCCAACTATCCCCTAGTGTGGGAGTCACCTAATCTAGTGTCAATTTGAGGATTAAGAGTGTAGGAGTAGCATCTAGTCTGTCAATCTGGAGATAGCTAATGAGACCTCTGTAAGGCAGTGGCCTTCTCCTGAGAATTCTGAGATATGTGGTGATTCCTTCTTGGAATCTCTCTCTCGGTGCACTTCCTTAGAGACTTTTATTGACAAGGCTTACTTCCTGCTAGACATCCCTGAGCAGAAGCAACATGGATGCAAACAGACCTTTGAAGCTGGAGGACACACTTGGAGACCACTGCCAGCGCTCAGTTTTACAATGCCATTGGATCCAAAGGCCTTCTACCCATCTGACTTGTGATCATCGCATTTGGCATTATTGTATGTTTTTTTTTTTGGGGGGGGGCATCACTGCTCTCCGGTGGTGGGAGTAGGAGGCCCAGCCCCACTGCTGGAATTGAACTTCCATCCCAGTGGGCCGCAGTCCCGTGTACAACCACTACGCCACCGGGACTCAGCCCTATTGCATGTTTTTCATGAGGCGGAAGAAGATTTTATAGACTGGTATCAGACATATGGGCTCATATCAGATTTATGACCTTGGACTGGACTGGGTTGAGATGCTTTCTTGATGTTCAATTCCTCTTGAATAAAAACCTCTCCCTTATATACATATGCGTGTTTATGAGTTTGTTTCTCTAACACACCTATTAGGTTTCTGAGGCTGTAAGTTTTTACAGGTGGATAAAACTTCCCATTACTCCATTGAGATGGTAGAGGGTTTGAACTACTCACCTTGCTATTAGGAGTCCAACACATAACCCCACAGCTCTTACTGTCTCCCTAGTCTCTTCTATATATGAACATCAAGATGATGCCCTCAGTTAAGACTCACATGGGTCGTGCTTTCTTCCTATGCGATCTTATCATTCATGGCTTTGAGTTTAATACATCTATGCACACAACTTTCAAGTTATTATATAAACACATACACATGCACACACAATTTTCTTATTCTTTGTTCTGAGTCCAATTTAACAACTATATTTTACTACATGCTATGTATAACAACTTTTATATACTTAAAATAATTCAGCATAACATCCATTTCACTAAAGTTAGCACTTCTCCAAAATTTTCATCAGTTTTACCTATTACGGTTCAATCTCTGTGCCAATAGCTTAGCCCATCCCTTTATTATCTCATTCCTGATTTGTCTGAAATAGTGTACTATGTAAGGTGGGATTGTCTAGTGAAAGAAAGCCAGTGACACTCAGCTATGCATATAAAGAATTTTATATCAAGATGCAATTATTTAGCAAGAAGGTATCCCAGGCCAGCCCAACCCAAGTCTTACATCCAATGCTAGTCCCTAAGTCTCTCTTCAGATTCACTTAACCACATGACAGTGACACAGACTGGTGAACCTGGAAGCAGGTGTAGAGTTGGGTGAATACACAAGCGAGGTGGGGAGATATCAAGGTACTGGGAATTCCCAAGGTTGGGCAGCCCACCTGCGGCCACCCCTGGAGGCCAGTATGGTGCCACAGACAGGAAGGTGGAGAGGTGGTGGGATAGATCATCGCTGTTCAGCTTGCTCTGACACAAAAAGCTCTTACCATCAAGGAGGTGTTGCCAGGATTTGATTGGATTGATAGGTTTGACTTCACTCCTAGCCAGGAGTGTCTAGTTGACATAATGCCTAATGATCACATTTATGAAGCCCTTTCCTTTCTATAGCTAAATATGGACACACAAATCTTATGAAGGGATGAGTTTGATGATTTCACCTCTCCCAAGTTCTCAACTAAATATTTACACACATGATCTGCTAATTTTCTTTTTTGTAGTATGTTTTTATGCTTTAAGTGTAATTGTAATTTTTTAAGTTCACTCTTCCATGGAGGTAATTCTGACTCATCATGACACTCTATAGTAAAACTGCTACTTTAGGTGTTGAAGTTCTAAATCCTTAAAAGAGTAGAAAGTCTCATCATTCTCCCACGGAGTAGCTGCGGGGTCTGAACTGCTGACCTCCTGCTTAGCAGTTCAACTCACAAACCACTATGCCTACAGAGCTCTAGAGTTTAAACAGCAACCACAGATGTTATCTCCTGTGCTTTTATAGAACTGCAAAATGCACACGCAGTTATTTAAAGACAACAAAGGTAAGCCATGTGCCATTTATGCTATTGAAACTGAAATGCACAGAGGAATGTATAACTTAAAAATAATTAAATTGCCTAAATCAATTATTTATAGCCACGATAGAGAGATATCTAAGCAGATACATGCTAAAAATGAAGTGTCTCAGTGACAGAATATAAAGAATTAGAAATGCATTATGGTCAGCTGAATCTTCCATTGACAAACATTTCAGTAGAGGAGAGTTTAGAAAATAACGTGGACAAAAGAATTAAATGAGAGATTTCATTATTTTAGCTTGAGTATGAGCTTAGAAATTAGGCTTTATGTGGATTCAAAAGTTTGTCTTATGTTTACGATGCATAAAAATCTATGTCCTTAAAGATAAATGAAAGATGCATATGTTTCTTGTGAAAGTTTTATGATCTGGTGTGATGTTAATGGTAATTAAAAATTGATCTTGAAAGACTAACAGGAAGGAGATTAGCTCGGATAAGTAAGTCTTACAGAGTCTGAACTATATTACTGTTTTGATGCTTCCTTTCAGACTGTTCCATATGCTTTGCTTAAGCCATAACTACAAGATCATGATAATTTCCCCCCAAATTATCTTGCATGTTGTAGATATTCAGTAGTAGGGTCCTACAAACAACATTCAGTTTCAAAGTAAAGCTCAAAATCATATGGGAATCATGATTTGTTTAATTTACTAAAAGTTGTCATACGATTAGCTTTATGATTCGATGATACAGTTCAAAGTCTTAAGAATGAAATTTAAGAAGATTTCATTAGCACATTGAAATTATTATGCTTACAGAAACTTTTTTATAACAACAGAGAGTAACTAAAGTTGCCTGAGGCACACTGCATAAAGTTTAACAAGAAGTTTGGAATTCCTATGTTTAATTCTGATATAAGTTGATGGTAATAAGCATATAGTAAAAACCAGCAAGTATATTAGGTTTATATGTATTTACATAACCATTAAACGGTGTGTTGCAAGCAATTTGTAACCTGCTGATAATCAAAAAGTTAGGGTTCGAAAACCTCTAGCTGTGCTGCAAAGGAAAGACTTGGCAGCTCTGGACATATCAGCCAAGTGATCCCTGTGGAGCAGTACTGATCTGTATTGCACGAGCACCATAGATTGTCACCCACAATAGCAAAAGAGGACAAGGAGAGACCCATTTAGTAAAATCCCAGGGAGCTGGACCCTGAGTAAAGCAGAAAACAGAGAAGGAAGGCTCTAACAGTTCCCATTAATACAATTACTCCAACCAAATAAATGTTCTTTAAACGGAACCTTTACGACATGCACAGAATCAGAAAATTGCTCACACTGAAATGCAAACGTAAGGAAGTGCAGATGCAACAGCTGGAAACACTTGAGAAGTACAAGATGTAGAACTGAAGGCCACGTCTTGTCTTCCACTTCCTTTTTCATCACTACTCTGGTTGAATGTGTATTGTGAATCACTCTTCTTTAAGCATATTTTTGTAATACAATTTTTTTCAAGCAATGAACAATGTCCATATGTTAGGGAGAAGGTAAGCTACAAACAAACAAACAAACCTCACACCACTCCTATCAAGGCACTTCTGTCTCATAGAGGGATTGTGAAACTGAAAGCTTTTCCAGGAGCAGACGGCCTTGTCTGTCTCCAGAGAGGTCGGTTGGTTGGACTCATAGATCTTTCAGTTAGTGGCCCAATCTATGACCCACTTGATCAGCAAGACTGTAATACATCGCTGCATTTTCACAGCCATATAGCAAAAGACAATATTTCCTTTGGTCTTAAATATTTCACTATTCCCTTTGTCTTTCGTTAGTTTTGCTTTAGCTTTTTAAACATTGATACATTCTACAATTTTCAAAACTTACAACATGTCCTTGGAATTAGCTTGCCTAAAACATAGAGATTTCCTCACTAGCACATTCAAGGTGTGTACAAAAGCAAAAACATTTTGTGCACATATTTTTCTCTCAAAAGTTTTACTGATGCAAGTTAACTTTATCATTTAGTAATGATGATTCATATTTTTCATTTTTTCTTGTCATTTGAGCTATGTGTGATTTAAGATGATCAGACATTTACTAATTTTAGTAAGACATTTCCTTTCTTTAAAAAATTAGTGCTTATTTCTTTCAGTCAGGAAATAAAAAATGAAAAGCTTGTTTTTCTAATTTTACCAAAAACCATACACAAACAAAACAGTTCATGTTAGATGATTTCCTTAAAAAGTGAATTATGGGGGGAGGAAGGGTAATATAGGGGCAGATAATGGGGGCCTGGAGGGAGGGAGAATGTTTTGAGAGTGATGATGGCAATGGGTGTGTAAAAGTGGCCTGAATACAACTGATGTTGTTGGGGATTGTGATGGGAGTCGTAGGGACCCCCAATAAAATGATCAATTTTTTTTAAAAAGGGGGGGGGAGGAAAAGGGGAGGGTTTTTTTTAAAAGGGGCTTGTATCAAGGGCTCAGGTGGAAAATATTGGGAAATGTATGTGGAAATATGTGTGCAAATGTGCTTGATACAAATGATGTACTGAATGTTGTAGTAGCTGTAAGAGCCCCCAATAAAATTTTTAAAAAAAAGAAAAAAAAAAGAAAAAAAAAGTGAATTATGGCTCCCATGACCACCAGAGGGCAGTGATACAAAAAAAAGTGAATTTTGACAATTTGGCTTGGATTGTATATACACATGATACACATGATTTGAATAAATATGGAAATTTTATTTTAAAAATGGTTTGGTCTATTTTTTTAGTCCTAAAATACATTCTGAGTGTTTATGAGGCAGGGTTATTAACAGAAAAGAGTAGAAAATGGATGTGATCGCACCACTTTAAAGACAGAAAATTTACAAGGCCTAGAAAAACTAGGCAGTCCTTTTGAGTTATGGCTCTCCCAAGTCTCGTGTGCGCAGAGTGATTTGGAAAGATGGTTTTTAACTTCAAAATAAGTTTTCCACCATGTGCAGAAATTGTTTAACAATACACACGAAGTTCATTATTTACAACACTTTTCTGAGCTGCTTTCTATTTAGTTCAAGGTACACACAATGGCAGCTTCAGCTTTCAGGGAGCTCTTCTATCATGTATGCAGTAGAGGAAGTGTTTATTGTCCCACTGCAAGTGTAGACTTATTTATTTTCCTGCTGTAATAAGTCCAGCACTCTGCTGACTTCCAAGTTTGAACTATGCCCCCCTTAGGCTGAGTCCCAGTGGCGTAGTGGTTGTGCGCGGGACTGTGGCCCACGGGGTTCGAAGTTCAAATCAGCAGCAAGGCTGGGCCTCCTACTCCCACCACTAAAAGGCAGTGATGCCCCAAAAAACAAAACAAAAACAAACAAAAATCAAAATATGCCCCCTCCTATCTTTTTTCAACTTGGCCTTATACAACCACAAATCCTCTTAAGAACACATAAACATCATTTGTCCAGAAGCAATCATTTCTATTTCATAGACCACTATTATGCATATGTAAGAGGAGATGACTTTCTTTGGCTCATCAAGAGTTCCTGCTTCAGCTCCGAATTTCTTCAAATGTAAGCCCGATTAAGTGTACTCTATGACATGAATTTCAGGTCTTTTTTCTCTTTGTGCTCTGGATTCCAGAGAGGGGTTATGCCTGGCACCCAAGAGGAAAGGTACTCAGATAAATAATGCAGGAAATATATGATTAAAGAAATATCAATGAGTATAAAATCCAATGAGTATAAAGGTCCCCAAAGAAAAAAGGGTAGTCAAATGTCCTTGTCTGGTGTGGTACCATTTATAACCACAGGTAGACTCGCTGCTTTAGGTTTCTTAAGCATTCACTCTTTATGTGGGCAGACACCCTCACCTTTCCTCCAGAGAGACTAGTGGATTTGAACCACTGCCACAGAGATAACTGACAAGGTCTGCAGGGTTCTTTAGAGGAAACAACCCTAAAATTACTGTTACCTTTATCATTCTTGTTACAATGTGGGGGTCACAGGACATTTTAAAAAGCTAATTGAACAGTGAAATATATTCTCTTACACACATACCCAATTTTTCTTTTAATAAAGTAACCACCAGTTGCCACCAGGCTGAATTTAATCTATGGTGAAGCTATGCTGTCAGGTAGCAAGGCTTATTTTCAGACATAGATTGCCAGATCCCTGGTCACCAGTCAAGTGTGCTAACAAATTAAACAGCCCAAGGACTCCTTTGAAAGCATAACACTAGTGCTTCTTGATTAATGGTGATATTGCTTTTATTGGGGTTATCTGGAACTGGACTTTAAATAGCTCTGAGGTATGTCTCTCTATATGGTACATAAGTAAATAATGTATAATAATCCTATGTGTGTAAATTTACGCTTAGTAAAAGAAAAGCCATTGTTCGTCTCACTTTACTGTGCTGATTGAATTTTGTAACATATTTAAATTAGTGTGATTCTAATTTAATAAGGCATTTTTCTAACTTATCACTCATCTAAATTTATAACTTTTCTGTAGATGATATCTGGATAGCTTAAACATAGGTATTTGACTCAGAGTTGGCTAGATTTAAATTTAATTGTGTAGAAGTTTGCCTTTTTGCTTTTACAAAGTGAAAACATAAAAGAACCCAAAAACTTAATATGTTTGTCCTATTTCTCTCAGAAGATAATTCCATGCACTGAAAATGTTTTATCATTTTGCTGTACTAGTGACTACAAAAGTGATATAGACAGACACATAATTACTCATCTAACATTTTCATTCCTTTGCTTTTTATATAAGTATGTAATTAACATATGATTGCTAAAGTGTAATTATGATCATCATTGGGGAATGGAGGCAGTTAAAAAGCAATTTTACAGGAAGTGGATTTGAAGCATATTGTACCATTTATACCATCATCTTAAGTAAAAGATTTTACACACACTATATCAAAGTATGAAACATGAAATATGCCTTTAGAGATGAAGTTGAAATTTTATCTTTTTCCTTCTGTCTCCTTGTACTTTGTTTATTTCATGAAGCTCAAACCAAACTCACTGCCCCCAATGAGTCAATGCTGACATACAGAGACCTTATGGGACATGGGTGAAGTACTCGGAGGGTTCCCAAGACAATGACTCTGCTCAGGAGCAGAAGTCCTCATCTTCCTCCCACAGAAAGGCTGGTGGTTGCCAACCGCCACCCTTGTAGTCAGCAGCCACACTCTGAACATACTATACCACCTCTTTGGTTATCAAACTGACCTTCCAATGTCCTTTACAGCTGCTTTGCTAGCTTGCATTTCAATTATGTTTAGACACAAGTGTCATTTGTGGAACAGCAATAGCAGTGATGGAAATATTTTTATAATGATATTCTCTTTATTCATATATGTATATATATATGCTGGAAATGGTGGGAAATTGGGGGGTGATGAAATTATCAAAACCCTCAAAGTAAAATGTTCAGAAATATTTTCATAAAGCTTCCAAATTTGATGTAAATAAATGCAATGTGTTCACTATGATGTAAAATGCTGACTGTCCATCCATTCCCTGACTATTCCATTCTCCTGTGCACTTAGAATTGGCCTGGTGTCTGAGTTTTATCCAATGACTATAAGTGAAACTGTTATATGTCAATCTGGAAATGGTCTACTTATAAAAGCCTTCCAGCTGTTTAATATTGGTGTTCTTATATTACTATATACTGCATTTAGCTGGACATTTTATGAGAGAGATGAATTTACACAAGAATTAGTTTTCAGCAGAAATGGAAGACATAAACATTATTTATCTAGATGTCAACAAAAATGAGATAAGATTTATAAAAACTTTAAAAAACAAATTCCTAACTTGTGCCCTTTATTAAAATGTAAAGGTTAAAAGTACCAGCACCTAAACAACACCAAAGCAAGTTATGAAGTTAAGGAGGCAGTGAAATAAAGACCATAAACACCATGTTTGGGAAGAAAATTTAAGTCTGTTTTTGAAACACAAAACTGACTAAGATAGTAGAAATAGCTTGTTTCAGCATTCTTTAAACTAGTGAAAATTTTATAGCAAACAAGCAAATACTAATACAAGAAAAGTAAAGTTCTAACATGGTAGAAAACCTGCCAGTCATCCATGCCCTACAACATGACATCAGTCTTTGCATGACAGCAGCCCACACTCACAGAGGAGGATGTTGACTTCTGTTCTGGATGGAATAAGGCACACCTGCTTTGAAAATTATTATGTATGTTTGCTCTAATCTGCCTGAAAGAAAATTGAAGGGCTGTAACAAGGTGTTTGTCTCTGTTTGGCCTATCTCAGAACTCAAACAGAAAAGTGCAGGCATTGCTCCTACACTGTAGCTTCCTGAACCATGTAATAAGATACCTAAGAACCAGAAGAAGAAACCAAAAAGAGAATGTCTTTGGAACATTGATGCATTTAAAGCCAGCCAAGCATGAAGAGTAATTCAGGAATCCCCATATATGACTTATATGCCTGCTCACACATACCCGATACAAGCTAAAATGTTCATCTTGGGGTGCTTTCTAGGCTTCTTGTAAGTCAGGCTAAGTGTGCAGGGGCTGCCAATGCAGAAAGTCAATGTCAAAACTGGGAGATGCACTTTTATCCCCACTGATTCAGGATCAGTAAAATCTCTGCCCAAACACTTCAGTGATTACAGACAACCAGTAAAGCAAGTCATTTCAGAAATTGTAAGAAGAAGTCATTAAACCAATAAACTACTTACGGCATCTTAAAACAAGCAAAACAAACAAAACCCCAAGCCTTGAGGAAGGTGAAGGGTCTAATTTTTTAGATCTGACATATTAATATTAAAATGCCCATTTCCTCAGATTCCTTATCCCTCAAACCTAAATAGTGGTTTGAGTGGCATAAAATTAAAAAAAGGAGTAAAAGTTAAAGTGAAGTGGCCTTAGAGTCCTTAGTGACAAAGAAATTGATATCAAACAAATTAGGAGAAAAAATACTACATTGCCCAGTTTTCAAAAACTACAAAAAGACAGAGCGGTGAAAGAGCGGTCCATTTAAAAGAACAAAATGCAATGACAAAATTATGGTTGAGAAAGTCCAGATAATGGACTTATTAGAAAAAGATATTAAGAAAACTCTACGCTCAAAGGGAGTAATGAAAACACAGAACGATACAAAGAAAACCTAAAGGAAAATAGTTAATAGGTCCATAAATAATATCAGAATATCAATCAATAAATAGAAATATATGAGCCATACAGAAATACTGAAGGTGAATAGAATAATAATTGACATTTAAAAAGAAAATCACTAGTGTACAAAGGTAGTTTTCATCAGGAAGATGTCAGAATACCTGAAGATAAGCTATTATACGTTCTCAATTAGGAAGGAGCCCTCGTGTTACTGTCCAATAAATCTAGGACTTCTAATGGCAAGGTCAGTCAGAAGCAAAAACCCACCAGCCACTCACCAGAAGAAAGGCGAGACGCTTGTGAAGATTTACAGCCTTGAAAGGCTATACAGAGTCACTATGAGATGGCATGTACTCGAGCGGGGACTTCTTTTTCAATTCTAAGTTATAAAACTTTATTTTTTCTTCTTTTAATGAGGACATGAGAAAAGAGTGTAAGCAGCTTGTGGGACACCATCCATACATCATGAAACCAACATACATATTATGGAAGCCCCAGGAAAAGGACAGTTTAATGGGTAGAGAGACTATCTGAAGAAAGAATAGCCAAAATTTTCCTAAATTTGATGAACTATATAGCGAAGGAATCTACCTACTCCTGAGGTATATTATTAAGAAACATGTGATCCAGAAAGAGGCATATTATAATGAAACTTTGAAATCCAAAGACTAGTAGATCATATTGAAAGTTGCAAAAGGTACGTATATCATCAAATAGAAATGGTCTTCAATAATATTAGCAGTCATTTTCTCCTCAGAAACCATGAAGTTCAAAGAAAGTGAAACCATAGTTTGTGTACCTGACAAATAAACAAACCAACACCCAGTTAACCAAAAATTCTGCAGGTGGCAAAACTGGCCTTCAAAAATGAGATAACAATTAAGGTGCCTTTTGATGATTTTTTTAAAAATTTTCAAGAAATTTGTTAGGATTCAACTTTCCTGAGAAGAAATGATAAGTGGAGTCTACTAGGCTAAAATAAAAAGACATCAGAGAGTAACTTGAAGCCGTAAGAAGAAATAGATATCCATGGTAATAGTATCTTCATTTTTTTTACAGTTTTTATTGTGTTTTGAGTATATAACCCTAATTTTCATGTCTTATATGATTGAAAAGGAAAATTGCTAAATGAAATGTATAAATGTATGCGATTTTATAGATTAAAAGAAAAAAACCAACTCGAATGCAACTCACAGTAACCCCACAGGGCAGACAGACTTACCCTGTGGGTTTCCCAGACTAGAAGCCACCCTAGAAGCCTCATCTTTCTTCCGTAGAGCCACTGGTGGCATCAAACTTCTGGCTTTGCAGGTAGCAGCCCAAGTTACTACTATAGCACCCATGAGCTTAAAAAAGAATTAAGAAAACAACATAAAATGGTATTGGTGAGTGATGTGTATGGGAACACTAGTTTTTATATATTGTTTAAGGTAAGTTGGTATCAATTCTAAGTAGATTACTTTAAATTTAGTGAAATTGAAAGCCCCATAGTAAGCACAACAAATACTCTTCTGCCATCTGTCTATCTTCCTATCTGTCTTACTCCCTCTCCTTAATTACCTATCCACATAAACGAAATTCAAGTGACTTACTACCCAAGTTTCAACTAAACACAAAGAAAAATGTATTGAAGAAAATGATGAACAAATGAGAAATAAGTCACCCAAAATAAAAATAGAAGAATGGCAGATTCAATTTCTAGTGATCCAATTTCTTTTAATTAAGTGACATTTAACTGTTTAAAATCTATGTGGATTGGGCTGAGCCCCAGTGGCGTAGTGGTTGTGCACGGGACTGCGGCCCACTGGGATGGAGGTTCAATTCCGGCTCCCAGGAGCAAAGGCTGGGCCTCCTACTCCCACCACCTGAGGGCAGTGATGCCTAAAAAAAAAATAAATAAATAAAATAAAATCTATGTGGATTAAACTCTTCTATTAAAAGGCAGAGATTATAAAAATTAGTTACATAATGTAATCAAACTACACACTATGTATAAGAGACTCTAGAAACTAAGGCCAGTACCATTTACATAAGAAAAGATGATGGAAATATATTCCATTCAGGCAGTCAGTGTAAGAAAGCTGGAAACAAAATTAACATCAGACAATAGAGACTTTATGCCAAAATCTGCAACAAGGTACAAAATATGTTACATAATAATGAAAGTGTGAATTCATCAAGAATATTTGGCAGCAAATAATATCACTTCATATATGCATATATATATAATATATAGCATATAAGAACAAAACTGTCATTGTATTGATTCAGATGAATACGTCACAACACAGCTCCAGAAGACATGAGGCAAATATTGACAGAGCTGATGCTGAAAATAGAGTTCTACATTAATATGCGCAGACTTTTAGGCCAATATTCTCAATAATGACTACAACGTTTTTGTAGAAACGGAATAAGAAATCAGAGACTTGAACAACATCTAACCAACTTAACCCAAGACATATTTAGAATGGGTAGGCAACATGGAATGTTTGATTATTAACAGATGCTGATGTCTTTTTCTTCTGATTTTCAGTCTTTCTCATCAGCAAATGGCAATCCTGAAAACTTTACTCTCTCTTCATTATTGTGGCCACTTAGCTGTAAGAAGGCAGTTCTTTGTCAGTAGTACTGGAAATTTCACAAAATAGATTGGAATGAATCATGTTGACATTTAGGTATAAGTGAGCTGAAATGGACTACAAGTGGGATTCTGAATGAGCCAGTCAAATGGCTTCCTGTGCCCAAATGGCAGACTCTAAAGAACTGCTGTCTATTTGAATCTTGCCTGAGGAGCACACCTGGAGAATAAGGCCAGAGAGAGAGAACAGGTTCCCTAAACCACGGAATGGCAGACGGTCTGAGAACAGCCTCCAGAGAGAGTCCTTCTCTCATAGTAAAAACCTGTAGGCTATGTTACCCATATACCGACTAGGAGATTTAAATTTGACATTTTGTGTGATACACCTCATTATTGGGACTGCATTCCTTCTCCAGAACTGCTTGCATCTGATGTCATCTAGTGGGGACAGAGCAAACTTGAACTGAACTCATCAGGATCTCCCATGCTGTGCATGACCCTTTACAACACTTCTCCATACATGTACTTAAAGAAGTCAGTATTTTAACTGGATTGGTACGATTTCACCTTCTCTGCTCCCTCCAATAAAACTCTCCAGAATTGACTCCCTGTCTGACCGGAGTACATCTTTCTCTTGCGCAAGAATCTAATTCGTGCACAATATTTATCATAAAAATAGTGTTTCAAGATCTATCTTAAAGAAAAATGCTACTATTAATAAGTTAAAATCTATAAACCTCCAAGGAAATCACAGCTTAATAACAACTATTATTCAAATTTGTGCACCAACCACTGAAGCTAGTGACTGAACAGTTTTGAAGAATTTTACCAACTTTTTACTCTGAAGTTGATCAAACATTCAGTCAAGGAACACTGGAATGCAAAAGTTGTAAACCAGGTGGAAAGAGTTGTAAAATGAAATCTTGTAGATTGACACGAAACTGAGCATAGCATGATGGAATTTTGCAAGAAAAATGACTTCTTCATTGCAGCCTTTCCCCCAAAACTTAAATGGTGACCATGTGGAGCTCACCAGACAGAATACAGCAATCAAGTTGAAGACATCTAAAGGAAGAGATAATTGGAGAAACTCAATATCAACAGTCAAAATGAGGCCAGGGTTGACAAGAATGAAACATGAATTGCTCCTATGAAATTTCAGGTAGAAGTTGAAGAAAATTAAAACAAACTAATGAGCACCAAAATAAGACTTTGAATATATATTACCTGAATTCAGAGAACATCTCAAAAACAGATGCATTGGGCACTAATACTAGAAGACCTGATTGGCTGTGGGATGACATAAAGAAGCAAAATATCATTAAGAAGATGGGACAGAAAGAAAAGATCCAAAGAGGTGCCAGAAAGTCTGTGAAACTTGCTCTTGAATGTAAAGTAGCTAAAGCAAATGGAAGAAATTAGGATGTTAAAGATCTGCAAGGAAATCACAAAGCTCATGAAGATAAAGTGAAATATTGTACTGAAATGCACAAAGACCTGGAGTTACGAAAAAGGAAGAAAAATATTCAGTCCATCTAGAGAGGAACAAAGTGAAGAAGAAATTCAAGCCTAGAGTTGATGATTTCTGTGGGAAAAATACTGAAAGAAGCAGAAACCATCCAAAGAAGATGAGAAGAATAAACAAAGGCATTAGAGGTAGCATGTGATCAAAAATCACCCCAAAGTCATTAGCAAACAACAACTGTGTGGAGAGCCGGATTCAGAGGCCATTGTTTGCTCTGCAAGCAGTCCCTACCGCCCCAGGGCTTTGTTAAAGACCACCAGATGCACAAAGGACACCTATCTCTTGCTGGGACACACCCAGCCTTTTTCTGTATCTGTTCCTGGCATTTATGTTTAGTTTATATTTTACCCTTTTGTATAAGCTTGTTTGCTTTGTGTTACATTTTAGTTATTATACCTTTGTATTGTTTTATAGTGCTTACACGTTGTAACTTCTAGTCCATTAGACTATATTGTAGATTTGTGATTGGTTGTTTTAGGTGGTCCCTGTTTTGCTCCTGTATGCCCCATTAGCATACATGCGGGACCAAGTTGAGGACTACAGCCTCTTTTGCGCGCGTTTTTTCCTTATCTGGCACTCGGCCAGGATTGGCCTCTGTTGACTCTACCTCATTAACATAAGCTGTGACCATTGGCTTTATATACCCTGAGTTTTGCCCCAATAAACGAGGCTTGATCAGAAACCTGTCTTGCCTCCATTCTTCGCGTCCCCTGCCCATCTTAGTCTTCCA
>PVJH01014432.1:0-56891 GCA_004026705.1 Nesogale talazaci
CTGTCCAGAGGAGCCGGGTGAGCTGCCGGCGAAGTTTCAGTCCCGGAAGCGTGGGCTGTGTTTCTGCGGGTCGGAGCGGGTCGCCGCGCTTTTTCGTGGGAGGGGGCTGGAAATCAAATGGAGGACCAGCAGAGGGAAGGGACTGCGGAGAAGAAGTCGGGCCTATGAGAGTGTTTTGCTTTTTAATGAGTTCGGGGGTCTCTGTGAGTGAGGCTGCTTGTACACCCGTGGGGGCAGGACACTTCGTCCCCTGAGCCTCTTTGCTGTGGGCCCGCGCCCCTGGAGCTGAGGCCCAACGAGGAGGCAGTTTGGCCTCTTGCCTAAGTGGCGATCCCACGTTCCACAGGATCTGTGACTCTGGTCGTTCAGAGCAGGTGGTTCCGGCTGAGTGGGTGTCTGGGCTGCGCAGACGTGTGATGACTGACACTCTTTAGATGCCATAGTGTAGTGTTGGAACAACGATACTTATTTACCATACTCTGGGTGCTGTAGAACTCGACCTGACTGAGAGCCGGGGGAAGAAGCAGGAAAACCCTGCTTGGAAGAAGCTCTGAGACCTGGTTTATGGGAAAGGAAAGGACAGTTCTGAAGCAGTCACTTCATCTTCATGGGCATCAGACAAGATGAAAGAGAGGCTCTTTTTACTTGACGGGGAGCGAAGGGAAACACTAGGAGAAAACTCCAGGTTGGCCATGAATTAATTATTAATGGAAAATGTATTATTTCTTCTGCAAATCTATGTGGGTCTTGTAAGATGGTGCAGCCATCCGTTGAGTCTGGGGGCAGGGGCAGAACAAGTCTGTTTTGATCCCGTTTCACATTTTCTCATGCGCCAAGTCTCTGGCTAGCTGAAATCTTGTGACCTCTTGGCAGTAGAGAGTTAACAAAGGCGCCCTGGTCAAGCACTTGACTGCTCACTGAAAGATTGGGTTGAGGGCCATCTAGGATGGTATCGGAAACCCCTTGGGGGTAGATCTACCGTGATCTAGAGAGTCAAAGTGAATCAGGATCCACTTGACGGCTACAGGTTTTTAAAGTAGAGTAACAATGCAGTGTATCATGCAAAGGAGGGCACTTCTGAAAGTGCATGGGGGCATCAGTGATCAACCTTACACATGATCCAGGACAGACAGGGATGAGTGTTCACCCTAAGGGTCAGAGGTAGGGACAATTCATGGAGCAGCGAAGGACACTTCCATGCTATTCTGATCTTACAGCAGCCACCTGGGCGTGATTCTGCCGGATACTGATCCCAGATCCACTTTATTCCAGTCCCAGACTCCAATCTCAAAAGCCAGCTCTGAATACAAATCTCTTTCCTTTGATGACCTCCTCCCTTGCTTTCCCCCAGCTCTGTCAGCTCTCCACTAATCCCTCTTCCTTCCCCAGAAGGCCCATTTTCAGAATGGAATGGAACTTCATTCTCCAGAGCCTGCTGGGAATGCAAATAGAGGGTTATAAGTGTGAGGCTGTTTCAGTTCCCTCTGCCTGCTTCCTTGTGGTGTTATGAATCTGGGACCCCCCAAGAGGCTGTCCTTCTGCAGTTGTGAGCTTTGTGTTGATGGCAGCATGATATACCATGACCCTCACAATCCCACAGCTGAGCCCTTGGGTCACTGGCTGTCATCACTGCTCAGCTCTTCTTAGGCTGGGTGTGTGTTGGATGGGAGAGAAGTAGAGGGAGAGAAGTAGAAGGAGTGTAAAGAATCTGTCACATGCTTTGGTTTCAAACCAAGGTTCTGGTGTGTAAGAGGCTGCCTGTTGCAGAGAAATGCTGAGTTTTTACTTCCTTGCTTGTGCGAGGAAGCCGTGAAGATTCTTAGGGGATGTGTCATTCACGCTGCTGTCCCCCTGGGAGCTCTAGGGTCTGCTAGACTGTCAAGTCTCCACAGGGCTTTAAACATCTTAGCTACCATTTATTGAGTGCTTTGTTATTATTTTCCAAATACTGCACTAAGTACTTTACAGACATTGTCATCATTAATCCTTCTCAAGCCATATTTGGAAGGTATCCCTAGTCTAAAGGTGAAACTGAAAAGTTAAGGAACATTTTACCCAACCAATGAGTGGCAGAGCTGGGATTCAAACTTCAGGCTGGCGGACCACCTCCACTCAAGATGACCTCCCTGTGTTAAAATCCGTACACTCGGGGTCCTGGGAGTGCACTGGGGAGCCCATTTTGTCTGGTTCTGGACTCCTGTTTGACTTATCCTTTCAGTCAGCAGCACTTTTATTTGATACCAGTGAACTTTGTCTTTCCCCTTCTCTTGTCTGGCTTCATGGACTCATCTCTTAAGGCAATCTGAGTGTGCTCATCAAGGTGGAGGATGTCTGAGGAGAAAACTGAGCGTATGTCACACCCACCTATTGTCTGTGCCTTGGGTATTGAAGCCTCTTTCTCTCAGGATCACCATTAGGTAAGGCACTTGTCTCAGACACTGCTTGGACTTTGGAAGGTTCTTCCTCCCCCCTTGCTTTGCTGAGAAGAAACTCTATAAACTAGCAGCTGATCCTCACTCTACCCAGTGAGTCAGGTTGATCACTCGGAGTCCTTTTACTTTGTGCAGGCAAAACAAGAACCCTAGACATTGTTCCCCCCCCCGCCCCCCCATCATTCCTCTGGATCCTACAGCACCATAACCAACTGGATCCAGAGCAAGGAGAACTGGGAGAAAGGGAAGAGTTCATGGGGTGCACTGTGGGAGAGGTAGAAGAACTTTACTTTAGGAGACTTGGCTTCTAGCTCTGATTCAATCCACTCTGTAGGTGTGTGACCTTGGGTAAGTCACTAACCTCCCAGGTCCTCCTTTGATTTACCTGAAAATGAAGCATTAGGGCAGGTTCTCCCCACGAATTGCCCAACTTCAGCCATAGAAGGTCCCAGGGCCTGGCTTTGGGCACGGTCCTTTGCAAATACTCACCAGAAACCACTCTCCACTCCCTTTCTCTATGTGTGGAGCCTATGGATGGATGCAAATGTCCCAGAAGCATTCTGGGAAGGAGCGCTGACTGCCCTTGGTCCCCTGTGGGTAAGATGAAGGGCAGTTGGGGTGTGGAAAAAGGTAATGGAGCAGGGAGTGCTGCAGTGGTGAAGCTGCTAGTTGAAATAGCAGGGGTTGCAACCATGCCACAGTAGAAAAGTATACAGCCTAGGAAACCCTACGGGGCAGATGGATTCTCCAAGGTGGCTCTGAGCGGGATCAACTTGATGGCAATAGGGTTGCTCTTGGGTTGAGTCTTTAACCAGAGGAGAGCCTTTCCTTCTGCCTGGCAGTGTTGCTTGGCACCTCCAACAAGGGACTGAAAAACTGGGGACAGCAGGAAGTAGATAGAGCCCTGTGTAGCTACAAGATCTCAATCATGGTGCTAAGTGCAAGGGAAAGGAAAGGGAGAGGGGGTGGAGGGGTAGGAGATCTTCCCAATAACAGGTTAAAGAAAAAGACTAAGCTCATGGACATTGAGGTGATACCGACTCATAGCTCCCCTATAGGGCAAGGTAAAATTGCCCCTGTGAGTTCTGAGACCGTAACTGTTATGGGAGTTGAGAGCCCCATCTTTCTTCTGCGAAGCAGCTCGTGGATTTGAACTCAGCCAGTGCTCTCATTTTGAAGACGGTCAGAGGTCTAGACCTGATGGCCACTTGAAGTTCATTTCCACGCTGCGTCCCATCAATGACTGCTCTGTAATTCTACCTCCAATCCCTTCTCTCCCTTCCCCCTCTTTCTCTTGACTTGTCATACAGTTGACTCCTTTTTTCCTTTTCTATATTTACAGACTTAGGAATTGTATTCTTTGTTCTTTATTTAAAAAGCGATGTGGAATGTTCTATATTTCTACCTTTTTAGGGAATGTAAACGGAGTCTCTCTTGACTTCAATGGTCCTTGATTGATGTTTTCTTGAGTGCGATGAACTTAAATATGGAAATAAAAAACCCTTCCTTTAGGAAGAGCTGCATCGTGACAGGTAAGCACACATCCAACAGCCTGCTTCACCCCTTCCAGCCTCATATTCGAGGTTAATGGGCTGTCGATCCCTGAGGCTTCCAGACCTGGAGGTGTCTATATTTGTCTTTGGGCAAGAAGGGTCCGCCGGCTCATCTCAGAGCCAGGGTGGGGCATGGCACGGCAAGATGTGGGTCCCAAGGGTGGGACCTGGGCTGAGAGTCTTCCAACCACAATACCAAACTGCCACCAAGCCCAGTCCGACACATAGTGGCTCTATGTAGAGTTTCTGAGTCTGTAAATCTTTCCAGGAACTGACAAGCCCCATCTTAGTCCTGAGGGATGGCTTGTGGGCTTGAACTGCTGCTCTTGCATTTAGCATTCCAAAGCTCACTGGAGCTAACGGCAACTAACTCACTGCCATTGAGTTGATCCCAACTCACAGCGACCATATAAGACAGGGCAGAAGTGCCTCTGTGGATTTCTGAGACTAGCTCATCATGGGAGTAGAAAGCCTCATTTTTCTCTGGAGGAGAAGCTGGCAGTTTTGAACTGCTGACTTTACTGCTGACTTCCATATTCAATGTCCCTGGAAGAGCTGGGAAGTTTCCTGTAAGGTACTATACCAATGAGGCTCCTGTTTAGATGCGAATCAAGTAGTGAACAAGACAGTCCACTTTCCTGCTTTCATAGCAGTTCTATTGCAAGGAGAGACAATAGATGAACAGATTTTTTAAAATGAGGTTGTGGTAAATGAAAAGACTCTGGATTGGGGAAGTGACAGTGATTAGGTAGCTGCTTTGATTGGGAGGTGAGGAAAGTTTCTGAGGAGATCCTATTGAAGCTGAAGATCAAAATGTCAGAAGGTGAAATAAGGTCCCCATCATCAATTCCCTATGTTTATTCAGAGGCAGATGTAAAAGTGTATAGGAATGTGTTTGGGCAATTATCAGATAAATGTGGTACGTTTTACATCTCATTCAGTGAAATGCTAAACCTTGTGAAGCACTAACGCATGCCGTGGAACCTATGAGTTCTTGGCTGGACAGGGCTGCCTGGTGTTTTTGGGGCTCCCAGTTTTTTGCCTTGGACAAGGTTCAGTCTTCCTCCTGCTCTGTTGCTCTCTGCGAGTGAAAATACTTGACAAGTCTTGGCCACAGATTCCGGCCTTCTCAGGCTTTACTGTATTTGCAACCTCAAAACTTGACATGGCGGGGTATGCAGGTTGAATGCCATTGGATATAACAAGGGGAGCTCTAAAAAGTTTGTGAGAACATGGAATGGAAAGATAATGGGAATTTTCCCCCATGAACATTTTGTAGCAGCACTACCTACCCCAGTATAAAACTGGAAGCTCAAAGGGATTTTGTAAAAGTCCAGTGAGAGTATGTCTGTGTCAGTCCTTAAATAACCACTTTACTTCTGCTCTTACAGGGATTTTCTGGAGATTTCCATATGCTTTGCCCACAGGGAGCCCTGGGAAGGTTCCTGACATGCTCTGGGCAGAAGGGGCTGGAGAGTGCCCTGGCACCATGGTGGGAATAGAATTCCTGAAAAGTTCTAGATTGATCTTGGTTTTCAGGGTGTCCCTTGGCCAGAGCAGAGGTTAAGTTACCTGAGATTGAGAAGAGATGCTACCAGGCCTCCCACCTTTTACTTTGGGGGAGAAAGGCTTCCCTTCCTGAGATGCCCAGACCATAGACTCCACATCTTCTTGACCTTCCTGTAGCCCTGCTTTATCTTTTCTCCCTGTGTTAGTCAGAGTAGGCTAGAGAAAGAAATCCATAGACATGCATATGTATATAAGGAAGAGGTTTATATACAAGAGAAAATGAACATTGAGAAAACATCCCAACCCAGACCAGTCCAAGGTCATAAGTCCCATATTGGCCCATATGTCCAATACCTACCTATAGAATCTTCTTCAGACTCATGAAATACATACAATGATGTCAAATGCAGGACAATCACAGGCCAGTGGGTAGAAAGTCTTTGGATCCAGTGGTGTTGTAAGCATCTTAGAGCTGGCAGGGGCCTCTCTGTGACTTCTCAAGCATCTCAGCACTGGCACGAATCTCTATGTGGTTTTTCTGGCCTCAGAGGTCTGGTTCCATCAAGGTAAGTCCACGAGGCTTCCCCTCTGGGATGTCTTGCATCTTGTCAGTAGAGCATTTCCAAGGAATTGAGTAGTGAGTATCTCACCTCCAAGGGGGAAATACGGCCAGATTCCCCAGAATTCTCAGGAGAAAACCGTGCCCACACAGAGATCTCATTGACTTTCTCCAGATTGACAGGTTAGACTCTATCCCTGCACTCGTAATCCTCAATTTGACACCAAATAAGGTGAGTGCCACACTCATCCAGCCTGGAATAGTCTCATTGGTGCTCAGGAGACCTCAGTCCATCAAATTGACTGTGTGCTGTGCCTCTGCAGACCTGCTCGCCCTCCATGAGTGTTGAGTCAATGCAGCCCACCTCCTGTATCCAGGGCAGTGAGTCATAGTCTCCTTGAACATGGAGGTGTGAATCACTCAACTTCTAGCCCGTGAGATGTCTTGGATGACAGGGGAGAAGAAGGCTGTCCCCTGTCCCTCAGCTTCCTATTGCTTTATCATTCTTGCTCTGCTTGAACCAAGAGCTCTAATGTTACAGCCTTTCCCCAGGGTCACCCAAACCAGTTTTTAGGGGAAGAGGAGTGGGTGTTTAGTCAGAAAGTAGGGGTCCTTCAGAAAGATCATCCTTTTCAAAGCATGCCTCCAAGAGCAGCAGCATTTGCTTCACCCAGAAGGTCTTAGGGCTCAGGGCACTTTTGCTGAGTCTAAAACTCTCAGGGTGAGGCCCTACCTTTCCAAGTGCATCTGGGCCCAATTATCATTTGTGAACCCCTGCAAGAGTAAGGAGCCCTTGTGACTCTGTGTATTAGGTGCTGGGCTGCTGACGGCAAGGCCGCTGGTTTCAACCTCTCAGGTGGTCCTTGAGAGAAAGATGAGGCCGTCTACTCCTGTCAAGATCCACACTCTCAGAAACACGGGATGGGCCTCTTCGAGTCAGAAGTGATGGATGTCAGTGGGGAGTGTCTAGAAGGATAGATACAGGGGCTTGAACTCCCACCCTGGGATGGAAACATGTGTTTTGTTCACCTTCCTGAGTGCTGGGGAGTGGCTTCCTATTTTATGGATGAGGAAACAAAAGCCTCCCAAATCCAACATCACAGAAATTGATTGAGCCCGGATTTGATTCAAGTCTGACTGCGAAGCCAGAATTGCTGTGAAGTTGCGAGTGCTAATTAAAATGTAAATAGTTCTAGAGACATCTGCTACTAACCATTAGCACCTGAGTACCAATTATGCTGTGGGCCACTCAGAGAAGACTGCAGGGAGTGCAGCTGGGGCACCCTGGGGGAGCATTCCTAGTTTTCTGGTGCTGCCAACTTGGGTTCCTCCACTACAGGCAAACCCTCCTCCAAGGAGGTGCTTTTCCTGTCACCCAGGTGGCTCACTTTCAGTTTCAGGACCGATGCTCTGGACGGTGAAGCTTCCATTGGCTTTCTTAGCTTCAGCCACCACCCATGTCCTGGCTGCTTCCATGTTTGTCTACAAGCCCAGGATCCTCTTTTAACCCACAGACCTTCTCTGCTGCCCGCTGATGTGTGCTTGATAGTTCCTTGCCTTCCATCTTCTCCCTCCTCCCCAATGCGTTACCTTGTCTTCACGCTCTTCCAAGGTCTGCCCTCCTTTCAGCAAGTGCTGCTGCCTAACCCAGAAATCTGGGGGCCATCTATGAGTCTTTCTTTGCCACACTTGGTCCCTGTCCCTTCCCGTACATCTCATTAGGGAAAGTCGTCTGCTGAGGGGTGCGCTGAACCCTGCCCCTTCTGCCTTCCCCCTCCACCACCACTCCTGTCCTCTCTCTCCCTCTCCTGGTCCACTGCTCAGTCTTGTCTCTCTCAAATCCATACTCAATACTGTGATCACCGCCATCTTTTTTTTTCAATGATTTTATTGGGGGCTCTTACAGCTCCTATAATATTCAATGCATCATTTGTATCAAGCATATTTGTACACATGTTGCCATCTTCATTTCCTAATATTTTCTACTTGAGCTTGATATAAGCTCCTCTTTCCCCCTCCTTTTAAAAAAATTTTATGAATTTTATTGGGGGCTCATACAACTCCCATCACAATCCACGCATACATCAATTGTATGCAGGCCACATTTGCACACTTGTTGCCATCATCACTCTCAAAACGTCCTCCCTTCACTTAGGCCCCCAGTACCAGCTCCCCATATTTCTCCTCCCTCCCCACTCTCCCTCCCTCATCCCCCCTTAATAATTTACTAATTGTTATTACTTTTTCATGTCCTACACTGTCCAGTGTGTCCCTTCACTCACTTCCCTGTTGTTCATACCCCAGAGAGGAGGCTATATGTAGATCCTTGAAATTGATTTCCCCTTTTTAAAAAACACTTCATTCTTCTGCTTCACAGCCTCTAAAGCCTTGCCTGGTCTACCCCCACGCCTGCCTCTCCAGCCTTGTGTCTGGACATTTCCACCCACATTGCTTCTCTGCCCTGCCTGACGACATGCTGCAGTCGACGGGTATCAACACTAGGAATAAAGGTGGTTGTCTCCCACTGAATGCTGACACTAAATGACAAGGAGCTGGCCTTGCCATCATAATGGGGTTAGAAGGAAAGCAGGCACCTATCAGATACCCATGGGGAGCATCTAGAACCGGGTGTGCGCAGACCAAGGTCACCTAGACACACTGGGCACTAGCAACATTACATCACAGATGCGCCTGAACTCAGCTGCTCAGAACTGTCAAGACCCTTAACCATCCCACCTACAAGTGGGGGTATGATTCGATAAATAACAGGAGGGCTGGCATCTCTCTCTCAGATAGGAGGGCAGCGTCTTCTTCATGTAGCACGCATTCACGCAGGCACGCAGGCAGACATATGCCCTGCCAGGACTCGAACTCCCACCTGGAGCCAGCCCTGGAGGCAGACACAGAACCCCAGTGAAGTCTCAGCAAGGAGGACAGTGACAGGGTGAGAGGCAGTTCCCAGAGTCCCTCACCATCATACCAAAGGCCACACCCCCAAGGAGGAGTCATCAAGTGACCCTTTGATTAATAGTCTAGTTGACATGACATCATGCAACTGCTACAGACCTATGGCGAGAGGTAGGCAAGCCTGGAACACCATACAGCTCTGACTCACACCATGGGGAGCAGGAAGTGGGGGTGGGAGGAAGGATGTGCAGCAAGGCTGTTTGTTAGGGAGTCCAAGAACCAAAGTCGGCGCCCAGAGGACTCCAAGGTGTCCCCGCCCGTCCTGCTCAGCCAGGGCTAGCAGTGGAGGACAGCTTGTGAGGTGCATGGCCCCCACAAATACAGTGATGCATTTCCGAACCCAATTCCTGCTGCTTTGGATGAATAAAGCTCCCTGTTGCTGGAGATTGGCCTAGAGGCACCTTCTCGACGGGGTCTCCTCCAGCGTCATGATTCATACAAAGCGTCCCAAGTCCAGAACTTTATACAATACACTCCATGCAGACCTCCCTTCTAAGCTCCAGACCACTATCTGCAACGCAGTCCTTTCTCCCTCCCTCCAAACTGCTTTCTCCTCCAACATTCCTTCACGCTCCCAGAAGCCTTAGAGCCATTGCTGATATCCTGTACTCCCACTTTCTCCTTGGTCCCCTTCTTGACTCCATTTCAGCAGGCTAGCCCACCCCCCACCCCATCTTTAAAGGTACTTAGGATCATTCCACTTCCCAGCTTGAATATAAAGTCTTATGTAATTCCGGCCTATGTGCTAGCCCCCTGCCCTCTCCTGCTTCAGCTCTCCTCCACTGCTCTGCAGCCACCCTGGCCTCGTCACATAGAACCTTTGCACATACTGTCATTCTTCCATCCTCTCTCTCCTCATTTAGCTGGTTAGTGCCTCTTCCTTTGTCAGTTCTCTGTTTAAATGTCAATTTTTTTAGGAAGATCCTTCCAGTTACCCTCCCACCCAGCCCATCTAATTTAAGTCCCTTCATTACAATCCTATACTTCTGTGCAACACTTGCCAGTGGTGCACGCACACGAGTGCTTATTAGTTTAATATCTCTCTTGTCCCAGGCATTGAGTTCCCGGAGGATGGGGCCATGCCTGTGTGTAGTTCATGCTGTGTGTCAGCACTTAGCACAGTGCCTGGCACTTAGCATTGGCCCAACAACTGTCGGTTGAATGGGTGCAGGCCTGAGAGAGATTTGCTTCCGGGCTTGGGTTCGGAAGGACATGAGACTCCCAGGAGAAACTGCAGCTGCCTTGACTGTGGTGTCAGGACATAGCACACACTGTATGTGCCTTGTCACCCTCCTCTCGCCTGCTCTCCTTTCCTGTCCCCACGTGCTGCTATACAGATGACTCAGAGCCACACAAACTCACTGCTGTGGTGTCAATGCCAGCCTCACATGTAGGACCGGGGAGAACTGTCCCCGGGAATTTCTGAGACTCTAACTGTTTATGGGAGTAGGAAACCTCATTGATCCCCCCATGGAGTGAGTAGTAGTTTGGGATTGATGACCTTTTAGTTAGCAGCCCAGCTGGCAGTGACTATGCTACCAGGACATCACCCAAATGCTGGTGCTGATCACCTGGGCTGGTGGGCCTCAATACCTGGGATCTGTTCTTCAGCTCAGCCCCATCCTGTGAGGGTCTCCAGGTCTCATGTCTGCATTGTACCTCCAGCTCCCTCTGACTTTTGCCCACCACCCTTACCCTGTGTGTTGGTCTAGGGAGACTAGAGAAACAAAGTCATGAGCACTCATATGTGTATAAGAAAGAGCTTTATATACAAGAGAGTTAAATATTGAGAAGACAGCCTAGTCCAGATCAAGTCCATAAACCTGATATTAGCCTATAGATATGATACCAATCTATAAAATTCTGTTCAGACTCATGAAACACATGCAATGATGCCAAGTGCAGGAAGATCACAGGTCAGTGGGTAGATAGTCTTGTGGGTCCAGTGGTATTGTAAGCATCTCAGCACTGGCTGGGATCCCACGGGGATCCTCCAGTTCAGGCACTAACCTAGCTCCTTATGTCTGGTTAGCTGCAATGTCTCTCAGGGGGTGAGCCTGTGTTTTGTCTCCAGGAGCTATTTATCTCCTTAGCACCTCCAGACTGCCAACTGATCAATAGGCTAAACCCCACCCCTTTCACTCTTAATCCTCTCAAATTGACAACAGGTTATGTTACTACCACACCCTGACCTGGCCACCTCTGCACAGCCTCCTTCCTGCCCACCTCCAGTTCTCTCTGGCTGAAGGATCTCAGCAAGGTCAAAAGCGGCACCTTTCCTGAGACAGCCTGCTGCAGCTGGAGGAGTGGGGCACAGTGCCTGGCCAGGTTGGACAAGGTCAGTCCAAGTGCTGGGGGTGGGGGTGGGGGGGCGCGCCTCCAGCAAATTGTTCCAATTCTGTCACATTCCCTGCCATTGGGCAGGGATGTCAGACATCCTGGGATCCTCAAGTCTTTGCAAGTGGAATAGAAAGCCTCCCAGGCCTTTCTATCAGGGTTTGCTCCCGCTTGGGAGAGCCCACGTGGAGTCAGAGAGCAAAGCAGTGAAACAGGGCTCAGCGCCCATCCCTCTCCTCCAGTTGTCAGACACAGAAGGTCTTGACTTTTCTTCTTATTAGTGAAGCGGTTCTGAGCAGGTGACTTATTTTGCCCCGAGTCTCGATTTCCTCAGCTGATGCACACATATACCCAGCTCATAGGATTTGTGTAAAGATTGAGTCAGCTGTGACCAATTAGCTAGAAGTAGTTAAAGATGATAGAGAATCTTAGGGAGTAGGTGATGGTGCTGAGTTCTTGGGAGAGTGGCATGTCAGAACCTTAAGCCCAGCCACAACAAAAACAGCCCTACCGCCTTACCAGCCTAGTGGCTCTCTGCATGCTGGCTTTGTTTGTTACTTGGTAGAACTGCTACATCGTTTTTGGGGTTTTTTGGCTGTAATCTTTAGATTACAACACATCTTCCTGGTGCTCTTCACCTCCAACCTCGAGGTGGATATTCAAGTGAAAACCTTTTTCTTAGAGCTCAATTTTGTTTTTGTTGTCATGTGCTGGGGGATCTGTTCCAACGCACAGCAACACTAAGGACAACAGGATGAGACTCTGCCCGGCCCTGTGTCACCCTCATGCTTGTTCTTATCTATGACTGAATAGATGCAGCACTGTGTCAGTCCATCTTGTTGAAGGCTTCTTCTTTTTTGGCTGCCCCATTCTTTTACCCAGCATGAGGTCCTTCACTGACGCCTGGTCTCTCCTGACAACATGTCCAGAGTCCATGAGATGAAGTCTCCTCATCCTGGCCTCTAAGGAGCGTTCTGGCTGTACTTCTTCTAAGGCAGACTTGTTTGTTCTTTTGGTAGTTCGTGGAACTTTCAACACTCTTCACCAGCACCACAATTCAAAGGCATCGGTTCTTCTTTAATCTTCCTTATTCCCTGTCCTACTTTCACATGCCTGTGAGGCCATTGAGAAGACCACGGTTTGGGGCAGGGGCACCTCAGTCCTCAAAGGAACCGCCCTGCTATTCAGTGCCCTGAAGAGGTATTGTGCAGCAGATTTCCCCAATGTAATGCATTTGTTTGATCTCTCGAGTGCTGCTTCCATGAGCCTTGATTGTGGATCCAAGCAAGACATCCTCAACGACTTCAATCTTTTCTCCACTTGTCATAATGTTGCCTATTGGTCCAGTTGTGGGGATTTTGGTTTTCTTCAAATTAAGTTGTACTCCATACTGAAAGCTGCAATCCTTTCATCAGTGAGTGCATCCATTTCTCCTCACTTTCAGCAAGCAAGGTGCTCAGTAGATGATTATATGATCAGTAAATCATATACATCTAAAATTAAATATGAATCTTTGAGGTGCAGATTAGCTTGGCTTCTACATCGTGTGGGGACATGGCCTTGATGTAAATTTGTGAGGGTTTGAGATATGATATCCTGTAGAAGTTATTCTAACCATAAAGACAAGTAAACAAAGTTTAATTTAACTATAAGCCTGCATCCACTTTTACTGTGTTTAATTGCTTTTCCAGCTCTTCATTGTAACACCCTCAAAGCTAAAGTATAAGCCCCAGTGATATGATTTGCTTGAACAAACAGACGAACAACAAACCAATCCAAGCCGTCAACCTTGAGTCAATGTCAGCCTACAGCGACCCTGTGGGACAGAGCAGAAAGGTCCCACTGGGTTTCCAGGACTGTGCTCTTTACAGACTCAGACTACTACCTTCTTCGCTTGCACGGTGGTTGTGGGTTTGAACCACTAACCTTTGTGGTTTACCCAGGCACTAAACTCTTGTGTCACCAGATTTATGAAATATGTGTGCCAGCTGTTAAGTGGGAAACATTTCCCAAGGGGCCAGCTGTTTTGTTTGTCCTACAGAGAAAAGTGAAGTGGAAACTTCTTGCCATCTAGACATTTTGATCCTTTTCATCCATTCAGAAATAGTCTTCTAGTCTGAGGGGCTGAAGAACTCATATTGACATTTGAAGGAACCCTAATAACAGGTATAATTATAATCCATTTCTTCTTCCAAACCTAGTGCATTAAAAATTAACAAACATTTAGCACAGTGCTCCTTAAGTCTTTGGAGTTAGAGAACATCTTGAAAGTCGGATATAAGCTATGGACTTGATCAGGTAAATCACACCTTAGTATTCCTGCAACATCAGGAGTTCTCAGAGCACCCTGGAACCCACTCTACAGGGAATCTGTAGAGTGGGTAACCTCACATCTAGAACACGCTCAGCCTTATAAATCTGCCACAGAGCACTGGGTAGAGCGCAGGGCACAGAGGGCAGTCAGAGAGTCCGACCCAGGGTTTCCTCTCTCTGGGGCTCAGGCTTGGGCACTTGCACCATTAGCTCATTAGTTCACCCATCCTGAGCATGCCTTCTGTTCTTTGTGGGGAGAGGGACTGATTGTTGCAGCTGTAGGACCAGATACTTCCCAGAGGCTGACTATAGACCTGCATGGTCCATAAGAAGCAGCCATAGCCAGACAATGGAGAGGGGGTAGAGGGAAGGCTAAATCATTTCCCAGCCCCTTCCTGCATGAAGTCCTTAAATTTTTTTGCTCACAATGCATCCCCTCCTAGCATGCTATCCTCGCTTCTTTGTGTCCATCTTTGAGGGTCTCACTTCCTGCAGGAAGGAGTCAAGGTCTCTCCCAGCTTACAGTCATCCTGCTTCTCTGGACCACAGTGTCCTTGCTAACCTGCATTATCCTCTGTGGTACTTATTTCCAGGCTGCCTTGCTTTCTCCTTTTGGGGGGTTCAGTTTTCAGCTATAAGTCTTGTCTGCCAGTTAGAGGTTAGCTTCTGAAGGACTGCATCCTATACTGGCTAACTGAGGCTTAGAGTGGGGCATCTAAGAGAAGCTTAAATGGTTATTTAGGGGACCAGTAGGAAGCGATAAGTTTCTGTGAAAGCTGCCAGGACAGTGAAGGAGTGAAGTGAGATGACTGAGTTTTCAATATTCCATAAGACATTGCTTAATTTTTCTTCTCTCTCACCTCATTCTCTAGAGTCCTTTATGTTTGTTGGGTCCAAATCTTTCCCCACAATCCTCTAATAAATGAACTTTTATTGTGGGAAAAAAATCAAAGCCTACACTAATGTAGAGAGAAAACTACAATGAATCCCTTATCCATACCCCCTAGCTTTAATAATGATCAATGCATGGTTGATTTACTAAATCTCCCCACTCTAGTTCCGCATGCTAGATGACATTAAAGCAAATCCCAGAAATCATGCCATTTCATTGGTAAACATTTAGGTACCAGTTTCTAAAAGATAGTGCATTAAAAGACACATAACCCCTCAATGTGCTAATCATATATGTAAAAGAATAATAAGAATAATAACAATATAAAAACCTGTATAAATTCAAGGTCTCTAGTTGACCTCCAGGAGTGTCCCCTGCTTGAGTCGGATGGGGTGCCATCCCTGGCCCCAAAGTATATCCTTGACACTCCATCTGGAACTCCACGCTCTGATGCACAATCTTAGTGCTTTGCATTGGTGTGGTTGTGTCCGACAGGGTATAATCTTGACCCCGTTTCTTCATCCTGGCCCTAATAGGTCAGCGAGGATAGCCATATTTCATAGTGGGGCCGGTCGTATAGTCCTCTTTGTGCATTAGCTGTTCTGAGTGGGAATATCGTCCTGAAGGCTCGGTGAACCAGGATGCACGTCATTCTATCTTCCTCCATTTTCATTTGTTCTCATGTGCTCTGGAAAGGCATCTCTCACTCCCCAAGCTTCAGCTTCAGTGCTGGCCTCCAAGACAAACTCCTTTGGTGGAGAGGTGGCTGCCCCTACAATTGGGAATGGGTTGTGTTCTCAGATCCCTCCACTGGTTCTCCACTTATTCTTTTACATATATGTATAGCACATTGAGGGGTTTTCTTGCTGTTGTTATCATTGTTTTATTTGCTTCAGTTGCTTAATTTTAGGATGCCTTTTTTTATACATATTGTTACCTCTGCAGGTCTAACTAGACAAAATAGGCTGGACCAAGAGTCTGGAGGTGAAAACGACAGAACTGATGGTTCTGGTGTAGGGGACTTGGGAAAGGGGGAGGAGGGGGAAAGGAAGTGATGTCAACCAGCCCAGGAAAAAGTGAGTAACAATTGATGCAAAATCAGTGACAAGGTGGGTGAGAAAAGTCCGATAGGGATTGGTTAAGACTAAAGTAACAGAGAGAAAATACCGAAACCCAAATGAGGGTTGAGCACGATAGTGGGGCAAGAGGAAAGCAAATGGAAATAGAAGAAGGAACTGGGGGATAATGGGCATTTATTGAGGTTCAAATATAGGTATGTACATAGGTGCATATATTTATAAGTGATGATGGGGAAATAGATCAACGTGCATATTTATAGGGTTAGTAGTAGAACAGCAGATGGGCATTGGACCTCCAACTCAAGTACTTCCTCAGTGCAAGAACACTTTGTTCTATTAAATTGGCATTCCAAGATGCTCACCTTTCCAACACGATCACTTAAGACAAGTGTGTGTATAAGCAAAGGTGGTGAATAAAGCTGATGGTGCCTGGCTATAAAAAGAGGTAGCATCTGGGGCCTTAAAGGCTTGAAAGTAAAGAAGCAGCCATCCAGCCCATAAGCAACAAAGCCCACATGGAAGAAGCACACCAGCTTGTGGGATCACAAGGTGTCAAAGGGATTAGATATCAGGCTTCAAGAACTAAAAAGCCTAACATTGCATTCTCACTTTCCTGATATAATCGCTGAAGACAAATGTGTGCATAAGCTAATGTGGTGAAGAAAGTGGATGGTGCCAGACTGTCAAAAGATATAGTGTCTGGGGTCTTAAAGGCTTGAGTAAAGAAGTGGTCATTCAGCTCAGAAGCAACAAAGCCCACATGAAAGAAGCACATCAGCCTGTGTGATCATGAGGTAGTGAAAGGATCCGATGTCAGGCATCAAAGACCTAAAATTATATAATTTTTAATGAGGGAGAGTACAGGTTGGGGACCCAACGCCCATCAATAGGTGAAGCGACACCCTCTTGCAGAGGGGTTGCAAGGAGGAGATGAGCCAGTTAAGATACAGGGTAGCAGCAATGAAATATGCAACTTTCCTCTCGTTCTCAAATACTGTCTTCCACCCACTATCATGATCCCAATTCTACCAGATAAATCCAGTGAGACCAGGAGATGTACAGTGAAGTTGGAAACATGGGAAATTTAGGATAGATGATCCCTCAAGACTAGTAATAGGAGTGGTAATACCAGAAGGGTATTAGACTAGAAAGGGAGAATCAATTTCAGGGATCTACACGTAGCCTCCTCTCTGGGACACGGACAACAGGAAAGTGAGTGTTGGGACACATTGGACAGTGTACAGCATGAAACTAATAACAATTTATAAATTACTAAGGTTTCATGGAGGAGGGGGAGGGAATGAAGGGAAATATAGAGGGTGATACTGGGGCCCTGGATGGAGGGAGGATGTTTTGAGAGTGATGATGGCAAAAAGTATGCAAATGTGGCCTGCATACAATTGATGTATGTATGGCTTGTGATGGGAGTTGTATGAGCCTCCAATAAAATGATTCATTAAAAAAAAAGGAGGGAGTGAGAATGAGAAGCTTATACTAAGGGCTCAAGTGGAAAATATTTTGAAATGAATATGGTAATATGTGTACAAATATGCTTGATACAAATGACGTATTGAATGTTATAAGAGCTGTAAGAGCCCCCAATAAAATAATTGGGAAAAAAACACATAACCCAGTATGAGAGGGGTTAGAAGGAAATGCTGGAGGGTTAAGCCCTGGGAGGTTTGCAAGAGTTACAGGTCACAGAGGCAAACACAATTAAGTGCACAGGCCTGCTATAGTGATGATCAGTGAGGAGGTGCTTGGATAGACATGCAGACTGATGACCAGGTATAGGATGGAGAGTGGAAGTCTATCTAGGAATGGATCTAGATAGGTCTTACAGAGGATATTTGCACATATGTATATACCTGTGATGTAGGCAACCATGAATGTGGTAGAGCAGACGGGCAAAGTTATGATAACTTCTGAGACAGAACCGCACACCATGAGGGAATGAGTCACTGGGTCTTGTGGCTCAGGGTCATTGTCTTGGGAGGCATCAAGGTCATTGCCATAACCTTTAGTTCAGTAAGACAATGCTTTCCATCTCACTTTGGTGAGTAGCGATTGGGAACTGAGAAATGCTTGAACCTCCATCTAAGATGTAAGGACAGAAGAGTCATGAGGATTGAAGACCCATGGAAACAGTTAGACCAATGGACTAACAGATCACAAAAACATCCATCTCCACAACCGTGAGCCCAGAAGAACTGGAGGGAACCTAGCTACCACTAGGAACTTCCCTGAAAAGGCACATATAGAAGGTCCCGGATAGAGTGGGAGAAAATTGTGGACCCAAACTCTAAATCATACAAGAGACTCCATGGCTTGTTGATTGGGCATAGACCCGGGGCAACCCTAAGACTTTGCCTCTTAGTCACCCTCCACATCTGGAACAGAACTTGCCCCCATGTTTGAAAAATGAACCAACTAAAATCAAAAGGGCCCCTCTCCAGGGGGAAGATCAACAGGAGGGAGATAGTAGCAATGTACAATCTATCAAGGTACTGAGGAGGGGGGAAGGAGAGGTGGGAGAAGAGCTGATACCAGGGGCTCAATAGAAATTAAATGTCTAGAAAAGGATGAAGGCAACCTATGTACAAATTCACCTGATGCAAATGATGTATGGATTGTAACAAGAGTTGTAAGAGTCCCCAATAAAATGACCTTTTAACAAAAATAAGAGATACACAGAAAAAAGAAATCGAAAGGCCATCCTATGCCCGAGGACAGAGGGTGAAGAAGGAAGAAGGAACAGCAGCAGAATGCTGTGAGGAAAGGGGATAATGGATGGGACACAGAGAGGATTGAAATGGATGAGTTGAAATACAATGTGTGCAAGTTGTTGATGTAAAACTGATGACCTGCACGGTAAACTTGCACCTAAATCACTATAAAACATTTAAAGATGTACAGAACCATAACGCTATTGTAAATAAAACCAAACCCACTCTCATCAAATCGATTCCACCTCATAGTGGGTTTCCTAGGCTATAAATCTTTACAAGAGCAAGAAATCTCATTGTTTCTCACTCTCTCCTGTGAAGTGGTTCGTGTGTTAAATTGCCAACCTTGTGACTAGAAGCCTAATGAGTGAAAGCATTATACACTCCCTCAAATTAACCTAACAATTCGTTAGGTTAATACAGTTGGCAATTAAAATGTCCCAATTCTCTCTCTCTCTCTCTCTCTCTCTCTCGTATTGGTGTGAGAGAGACAGTTGGATCTTTTGAGTTGGGAATCCATGTAAAGTTCACACATTACATTTGGTTGAAACGTGCTTAAAAGTCTCTTAATGCGTAGTCCCCCACTCACATGACCCTCCATTCTAGACCTGAGATGAGCCTCTGGCCCTTTGCACTGGCCATTTCCTCTACTAGGGCTGTTGCACCAGAGAGCTGCTTGGATCTGTTACCACTTTCATTCAGGTCTTTGATAAAATATAACCTTATTGGTAAGATCTTCACTCTTGTCCCCACCAGGAAAGAGGAAAGTCTCCAGTAGATAAACAATAGTCTGTCTTCTAAGACCCTTTGCCAGAGAGAGAATCCTGAAGGATGGAGAGGGTATGTCCCTACCCCTCCTGTTCCTCAGCCATGTTGGAGTGCAATTGGAGACCCAACTGCACATGATGCTTCAGGACTCAAAGGGCATTGCCATTCCTTTTGTCCTCATGCAGGACACCCTCAATACCTCTCCCAGCCCTCTCCCCAAAGAAGATTTCTTTGTTCTTTCTCTTTTAAAACAAGTTCATGAGTTCCTCAAGGCTGCTGAGCTTACTGGGGCTGGCGCCCTTCTTAGAGTCACACTGACCTTGAGGGTGTTTTTTTTTTTTTAAACAGGTTCCACTAGGGCATCCTGCTTCAGTGCTTTGTACCAAGGTCCAGAACTTGCTTCATTAGGACCAGGGAAAGTTAGGGGTGACTTCTTCTATGGACCTTTCTACTCTCTCTGTCATCCAGCAAAGATTGTATCTTGGTTTCTCTCCTTGCATTTATGAGGAAACTGTGTCTGTCATTCTGGATTTGAATCCACACCTGACATACGGATACTTCTGGTCCCTACTGCGTTGAATTCGGATGATGGTGTGAAGGAGAGCTTCTGGCTTCTCTAAACTGACACCCAGCCACTGTGCTCCTTGTTCAGCCCTTCACTCCTCCTTAGAGCATTGCAGACTTATCAGAGCTATGCTCCAGCATCCCTACCATGTTATCTCTGTGAGGTAGGTATCTAGACTCTGCTCAATTACGTCTGGTGACATGGAACTCTCTGTGTCTCCAGACAGTTCTAATGTTAGAAAGTCTAAGACCTTTGGTCTCACTGAGGTTCTTGTTTTTTTCCTTAGGGGGAGGGTGATCCATTGTGACATTTTCCACCCTGAGTCCTGTCAATCATCTAAGTTTTCAATTTATTCGGTGATGAGGTTCTTCAGGGCAGGAACACATGACAGTCATCTCTGTATTCCCAGTAGTTGACATTGTTCTGGGGTATAGTAGGTGCTCAGTTGCAACTTTGAAAAATATAAGTCTCCTGTCGCATGCCAAAGTACATGAGATCAAGTCTCACCATCCTTGTTTGTAAGGACCTTTGTGGCTATACTTCTTCCAAGATGGAAATTATTTATTCTTCCAATATTTTTTTCCTAACACCATAATTGAAAACCAAATAGGTAATTAATATTTTATTAAGCTCATACAGTGTGTCAGGCACTACATTAAGCATGTGTCTCAAAACCACCCTCAGAAGGAGGCTTTGCTACCCAAACTGTTTTTTTTCAATTTAGTGATTTTTATTATACCCACAGAGTTGTGTAGCTATTGACAATCAACGAAAAATCATACAAAAGAGAAAACTCTCTTACCCATGGAGCAGATGTTCTTTATTTCCTTCTCTTTCATCTCTAGGTAATGACTCACTTATTGCCTGTTTCTATGGATTTGCTTCTTCTGGAGGTGACCTATAAATACAATCATACAGCATGTAGTCATTTGTGAGTGGTTTCGTTCACTTGGTATAGTATTTTCAAGTTTCATTCATGGCATGGCATCTTAGATGATGGCTTCCCACTTTTTTTATCGTTGCCAAGGAGACCTGGAGTCCTGGTGGAGAGCAAGGTCACCAGTTGAACCCTCTTGAGGAAACTTTCTGCGCCTGTAAAGATTTACAGCCTTGGAAACCCGAAGGGACTGTTCTGCTCTGTAGGAGCTGACTCCATGGTGGGGTAGGGGATGTTTCCGTTCTTGAACATGTTTCAATGTCATTTTCACAATCCACAGAGCTTTCTTTACCTTTGGCTCTTAAGGTATTTTTACTTCATGGCATCCTTCTCTCTGTAGCTAATAATCTGATTCACAGTTACTGTCAATATTCAGTTCTTTAAAACATATGATGACATGTTTCAAACCTAACAAACCAGTCAGTGGCATGAGCACCCAGTGTTGTGTCAACGTAAATAAATTCATTCAGCATACTATTCTTGCATATGGCGGTCAAGGACTTCCTTTTTCACTCATTGCAATGTTTCCTACTTACCATTGGTACTCTGTCATTCTCACTGAAAACCTTCACAACTTGTCTTTCTTTTTCTTTAAATTATATGTTCTTCACTATGCTCATCAGTTGTTATTTTTTCAATAAACTATTAAACTAATTAACTATTAAACTAATTAAACTATTTAACTAATTAAACTATTAAACTAATAAACTATTAAACTATTTTTGCAATGATTTCACTTTCTGTGTTACTGCTCATCATGCTTCTGATTCTTGTCACTGTTATCCACTGGGACATATTTACTGCTTTTGACATTTTCATGGTGTAATCAAGCCAAATATTGATATAGTCTCATTGTGTTATTAAACCAAAATTTACCAAAACCCAAACCAAACTAGAACTGGTAATAATGGACAGTTGGTAATAGTAGCCGTAGGCACATAGCTAGCACCTCTCTGTAGTTTACTTTGGGTTTGCTACAAATGATTTTTAAGGTAAGTATAAAGGGAAAAGCCCATTAAAAGAAAAGTCAGTTAACCTTAAGACTGAGGATTAAGGATGACAACCTTGTATTTTCTAAGTCAAGTGCTATTTCTTTGTGCTGTCCTAGTCCTTTGGACACATCAAACACTTGGCATGCCAACTTGAAATGATTTGTTTACTTATAAACAATTTTCCACTAGGTGACGAGGAACCATGCCGACTGTATTTTAATTTTTCCTCCATAGTGCCTAATAACTAGAAGGAGCTCTGAAAAGAGTGAGCACATGAACAAATGCACAAGAATTCAAGTAGTTTAAATGTCTCAGTGCAAGGGGTCCGTGGGGGCTAGAACAGATGAAGAAAGCCGAGCGTGAGTTTGGTTGCATGCTTACTGGAGTTTCTGGGTAAACACATTGTTGACCTTTGGCCAGACAACTCCTTGTTATAGAGGCCTCTCCTGCACACTTCAGGGTCCTTAATAGCATTCCTAGTCTCCACCTACTACATATTTGCTGGTAACATCCCTCCTCCCCCACCACATGTGTTAAGAAAAACTTTGTCATGTGTTCTTTGGGTAACATGATATGCAACAGTTAAACATCCCAGAGTTTAAGTATTGTCTATCACATTGTCATTTATCTTATTGATGTTTCTGATGTCTCATTTTTAAAGTAGGGAAGCCAATAATACCTATCTCCTAGCGGGAATGTGAATATTACCTAATAGCATGTGCAACTGACCAAAAGGGAGAACTCAACAAAAGCGACCTCTGTATCCACACAATCTTCCAGGCATAGGATGGGTGAATCTGGATCCATACTCATACCTATGCTGTTGCTCTTATCTAACACGAGATTAGGCTTCAACTCATGGCGGGGGAAACGGAGAAACAGAAACAGCAAGTACTTTGTCATGGTGACCTACCTATTAAAGCGAGTGTGGACTGACTCTAAATTCACATTTTTTGTTAGCTTATTTAAGCCTTTTTTCTTTCCTTCCATTTCAAAATTGTTATGTTTTTTATGCCCAGGCAATACATGCATAGGGTTCTCAATGAAAAGTAAGTCTTTCTTGCACCCAGATTCACCTCACCTACTTCCTCTTTTAGTAGGCTACCACTGTTATCAGTGTTGTCCATATCCTTCCATTTCTAGACATAAAAATAAAATCCCTGTACATGCTTTCCCCCAAACTAATGGTAGCATGCATAGTTTTCTGCTCTGCATCCAGATAGTTCCCAACTTCATCATTCATTTAGGAGAATCTCCCAAATTATAACACTGACAGCTCCATCTTTTCAAAAGCTTTTTACATTCTATAATTTCAGCTGGCCTCCTATTGATGGGCAAATAATACTTTGTGTTGTAAGTCTTTTGGCATTCTAAATAATGTTTACACGAATCAACCCATAAACGTGTCATTTTGTACACATGTAATTGCAGGTGAAGGGAAAATATCCTAGAAGTAGAATTGCTGAGACAAAGGGTAAATGACTTAAAATTTTTTTTGGATATAGTTGCAAGCTACTCTCACAGAAGTTGTACCAAATTATCTGTCTGTTAGCCAAGTCCTGGTTTTCCAAGCTTCTTTTCCAGCATAGTGTGTTAAAAATTATTTTTTTGGTCTGTCTATTATTTCTAAGAGATTGAAAACTTGTATTTCTCAGTTTTAATTTGCAGTCCTCTTATTGCAAGATGCACCATCTATTCACATATAAAGTGCCATTTGTGTTTCATTTTCTGGGAATTGGCTATACATATACTCTGCTCATTTTTATTGAGATGTTTAACTTCTTTAAATTTGCAGAACTTGGGGAACCAATTTCAGGAATCTACATACAACCTTCTCTCTGGGGTACGGACAACAGGAAAGTGAGTGAAGGGACACATTGGACAGTGTATGATATGAAAAAGTTATAACAATTTGTAAATTATTAAGGGGGCATGGGGGAGGGGAAGTGGGGAGGAAAGGAAATATGGGGAGCTGGTTCTGGGGGCCTAAGTGGAGGGAGGATGTTTTGAGAGTGATGATGGCAACAAGTGTGCAAGTATAGTCTGCATACAATTGACATGTGTATTGATTGTGATGGGAGTTGTATGATTTATGGAAAAAAAGAGGAGGGGGAAAGAGAAACTTATACCAAGGGCTCAAGTAGAAAAAATTTGAAAATGAACATGATAATGTGTACAAATATGCTTGATGCAAATGATGTATGAAATCTTATAAGAGCTGTAAGAGGCCCCAGTAAAATCATTGGGGAAAAAATTTCAGAATTTATATATGAAGAAAATTCATTCTTTGTATTATTGCTGCAGAATCTTTTTTCTCAAATATTTTTGTTTTTATTCATTTGTTCAGTTATTGAAATTACCTTGATGACAAATATAACAATTTTATGCTGTCAAATTTGTGAGTGTCTTATTTCTGTCTTAATCAAAAAGGCCTTCCTAACTGAAAATTTGCACCTTCTTCTATGTCTTGCAGTTGCACTAGTTGCACTAGTTTTTGATTCGCTCATAACTGATTTTGGCATCAGACGTGAGGAGAGGATTCTATTTAGTTTGCTCTCATAGGTCTATTGAGAGGGCCCAATGCCATTTTATGAAGAATTAATCTTTCCCCAAATGATCTGAAATGCCAGGCTGGTATTTGGGTATGTTTCTAAGTTTTTTATTCTGTTGTTCTCTTTGTCCATTCCTATGCCAGACTACGTGTTTGAATAATGCAGCTTTATAATGTGTCTTTGTATAGAGGAGGCTGGCCATCCTTCAAAGCAGTTCCTTAACAGAATTTTTCTGAATAATATTGATTACTTACTTTTCCAGGTGAACTTCAGATTCACTTCATTTAGCTTTCTATCAAATTTACATATTTTTATTAAATGTCTTTATCCATGAATGTAGTTCAACTACACAGTTGTTGAAGTCTTCTCTTGTGTTCTTAGTGTTATACATTGTAAAAGTATTCATATTTCTTATTAAAGTTATTCCTAGGGCTTTCCTTAATTTTAGTTGTTACTGTAAAGGTTCAAGCTCTTTAATTATTAGACAACTTGTGCTTTTGGAAGCTAAAAGGGTTCCATTCTCCCTGTCTGAGGTGCTTGCAAAGCTTCCTAAAGAAAAAAGTCCTCCCTGCTATTGCCTCTTACTGATTTCCAAAGTGGTCATTGCTTTATTTTCAGCTTTAATTTTGGCTTTTTTTCAGCTTTAATTTCTTAAACCATCTATTTCTAGCCTATTACGGTTTTCAGAACTCTTTTTAAAAACAGTTTTATTGGCATATGATTCACACACCATACAATCCACTGGTTAAAATATATTATAAAGAGCTATACAGTCACCACCACAATCAATTTTAGAATATTTTCTTCATTCTCATACCCATTGTTACTAGCTCCCTATTTCCCCACCTTTCCTGCCATTACTCTAAAAACCAACCAAAATCACTGCCGTTGGGTTGATTCTGAATCATACAGACCTTCAAAGGCAAGGGAGAACTGTCTTAGTGGGTTTCTGAGAGTGTAACTCTTTTTTTTTGTTGTTGTTGTTGTTGTTTGGTTTGGGGGGGGGCATCACTGTCCTCAGGTGGTGGGAGTAGGAGGCCCAGCCTTTGCTCCGTGGAGCTGGAATCGAACCTCCATCCCAGTGGGCCGCAGTCCCGCGCACAACCACTATGCCACCGGGGCTCAGCCTGAGTGTAACTCTTTAGAGAACAGAATGCCCCATCTTTCTCCTGCAGAGGATGCTGGAGTTGTAAACTGCTCACCTTACAGTTAGCAGCCCAACATGTTATCAGAATGTCTCTAGGGCTCTTGTCACAATCCTTAGGAACTATTAATTGAGTTACTGTCATTATGGATTACCTGTCCTGGAGTTAATATCAAGAAGATGATACAAAACAAAAAAAACAACCAACAAGGACATAAAAATAAAATACAGAAAAATCTCAATCCAAAAGAAAGCAGAAGATAGTAGAAACTAGAACAAATGAAAAATAGGTCAAAAGGGAAAACAAATGACAATATGTTAAATTTCAACCTAACTATAGTTGCAGTAATTCACTTTCCAATGGCTAAGGGCAAGGTTATGCATATCTGTAATCAATGGTCTGAGGAATTTAATGGAGGCTTAATCCTTAATCCTCTACAAATGCACTTTAGGCTTTCACTGTTGCCCATAGCTTTTTGAAAACGAGATGATCAGAATTTAAGCTCTAGTACAACACCCTCTTCTGATCTTGGATTTTATTATTTACAATCCTTGGATTGCATGATCTGGTGTGCTTTTGTGGACTTAGCTTATATCTCACTTCGCTGGCTCTTCAGTTTAAGACAAGACTTTAAGAACCCATATGCTATACTTTCTGAGAGTGAGCACCATGTGAGTTCTTTACCACACTTTGCTTTGGAATCCATATTTTTAGTAATCTCTTCATGAGGCCAAATATTGAGTAGGGCCATATCATTAAGTATGAATTGTTATTGATAAGGCCTTATGATTTCTTGTATGTAGAGCTACTTTATGTATGTGATTTCCTGTGATCCTTAAAATACCATGGAGATATTGAACAGGAGGGTATTTCTTTGTGTCAACTTTATTTTTATTTAGTAGTCCTTAATATGATACCTTGTGTTTTTGGTAAAAGTTCCAGTTTAAAGATGAAGCTACAGATACTTGGGGGGATTGAGAAAATTGCACGAGATCACAAAGGTAGGGATACCGGGCTGTGTCTCAGACTTCTCGCCTTCCAGTCCAGGCCCTTCCCCTTTCCTCACAGTGACTCCTCTCTAGTCCATCTTTAGACTTATTCTCTCTCCCCATAGCCCCAGACTTGCTGCAGATATGTGTCTCAGATTGCCTGGAGCATTCTCCATAGAGGGGTTGAGATACTGAGGTTGGTGCTGTCTTCTGCTGTTCTCTGGATGTTTACTGAAGCCCCTTTGGGGAAGTTGGTCATTCACAGCAGTCTCGTCGGCAAGTTGACAATCCAAATTGTCTCATGCAGCTGTCGTGACTTCTTAGAGAGTAATGAAACACCCCCATCTTTCTCTGCTCTTGTCTAGATGGGGATCAAAGGCAGCCACACTTACTCACCTATGTCAGCAGGGTCTGTCTGGTGCCGTGAAGGAGACTCAGTGTGCCCTGGGCACACTCTCCAGGGCTCCAGGCTCTGCCAGCCTGCAAGCAGCATACCGCCCTCCAGCACATTAGACACCAGTTCTGCCTGTGGGTGGAAGGAGTGAAACTCCGGGAACAAAATTTCTGTCAGTGTTAATCTTCTGCCGCCCCTTCGTCCTTGCCTTTTCCACCCATCTTCTCAAAGTAGCTTCTATTTTCTTTTTCCCTCCTCCCCGAACAACAACCACCAGACTAATTATGACCGTCTTTTTCCTGGAGCATCCATTCATTTGTCCTTCAGCAAACTTTTATGGACTCTTCACACAATGTGAAACAGTCTCCTAGGGGTTAAAAAGCAAAACAGTTGTGAACAAGATAAAATCCTTGAACTCAGGGACTTGGGAGGAGTTAAACAATAAACGAGTTAACAGAGAGGCAAATAAGATATATTCTTCTTGAAGAAAACAGCACAAAAGAAGAGAACGTGAAAAGGGGCCGTTTAGAGGTTTCTTCCAAATGAAGGTGTCATAGGAGGAGCTATTGAATGGCAAGAAAAAGCCTACTATATCGAAATCTTGCCGAAGACCATTCTAAGCAGAAGGTAGAGCACGTGCAAAGGTAGGCATGTCTATGGCACGTACCAGGAGCAGAAAGACTGGTGAGGCTGGATTGTTGTGAGCAAGGGACCACATAGTAGGAGATGGCAACAAATGAAACAGGACATTAGAAGCCATGCTAAGTAATTTAGATTTCATTTTATAGACAGTAGAAACATTTGGGAGAACTTTAAACAAGTGTGACCTGGCCTGGTCCAGAGTTTAAGTGTATCTTTTCACGAAGAGGTGTGTATCAGACTGTTCACAGCTGCTTTATTTCCTATAACCCTAAAATGGGAAGCATCCTTCTTTTAGTTACCTGGTGCTGCTATAATATAAATACAAGTGGGTGGCCTTATTAGACAGACATTTATCTCCTCGCAGTTTTGGAGGCCAGAAGTCTGAATTCAGGGGAGCCTTCCTCTCGCTCTTGCCTTGGGAAGGTCCCTGGTTTTTCTCCACCCTTCTCTTGGGAGATCTTCACGTGGCTTGGCATCTCTTCTCCTTCATATCTGCTTCTCTCAGTCATCTAAATTTCTTTTTTAAATATCTCAAAAGTGATGGATTTAGGACCTGGACTCTACTAATCCTGTTCCATTGATAGAGCAAACAACTGGGATTATAACCACATGCACTAAACTGCGATACACACACATTTGTGTATATCCATGAAGCTTATAATACAAGTTCTTTGTTTTCAAAGTACAGTGGTGGAACAGGACATTTTTATTTGAAAATGGAGAAATTCGGGGGAAAGGAGGGTAGCAGACACCCAGCAATTCCAGAACTCAGCAGCTCTGAGGCCACCTAGGCCATGGCTGTGCCCTCCAGAAACCGGGAAGGCCTTGCTTCCTGTGCTCCTTGCAGTTCTAATGAACTGCTCCAGGGTTCCAGGCTGCTCCAGGGATGGTCCTTTAGGTCTGACCCTACTGTCCCTTGGTTTGGGCTGACAACTCCACATCCGGCACAGCTGGCACATGCCCACACTGGGAGACTGAGTTGCTAAAGATATGATTCCTGGAAACCCCAGAGGCCGTGGCCTTACCCTTTGAGGCCTAGGCTGCTCCGCTTCCCAGGCCAAATCTTTATGTCCTCTTTTCAGTTAGACAGTCCCTTTTTAAGACCATCTCATTTCTCTCCCGTTTTCCTCAAAGGAACAAGGAGAAACCATGGTCTGTTTAAGATTTTGCTTAGAAGTCTCATCAGCCAGGTGTCCCAGGTCATCCTGTCAAACACTGAACATAGTTCAGACCAGTTCTTTGCCGATGCGTGCAAAAAAAATTCCCCTTCCTCAATTATGTATGGAGCCTTGATGGCATAGAGGTTACAAGGTCAGCAGTTTGAAACTACCAGGAAGAAAGGTGCACCTTCCACTCCCTCCGAGAGCTACCGTCTCAGAAACTCACGGGGTTACTTCTGCTCTTTGCTTTAGAGCCACTGTGAGTTGGCATCAATTTTAGTTTGATGGTAAGTTTGATTCTTGTAAAAAATAGTTTCAGTGGAATATAATTCACATATCACACAGTTGAGTCATTCAACTATATTAATAAGAGTTGTGCAATTATCACCACAATCAATTCCAGAACATTTCCTTCTCACATTCATTGCTATTAGCTCCCCATTTCCCTCCACATTATGCTGCCATGCCCCTAAATACCTATCAATACAATTACGATCTCTATAGATTTACCTACCCTGGATTTCATGTACAGAAAATCATACAAAACACACAAGAAGCAAACAGAAAGATCCAACAATGACAAAATAAAACAGAAAACCCTAAACCAAAAAGAGAATGGAAAATACTAAAAACTGAAATAACTTTAAAATGGATCAAAGGGAGATCAACAGATAAGGTATTACATTTTAGTCTAAATCCTATATGCTGCAATCAACTCTACAAAGCTGTCTTTTTGATAGCAAGTCTATTCACTTCCCTGGACAATGGCCAGAGGGAATTCTCTGGAGACATAATCCATGTGGGGACCTTACAAAAGGATTTGGGGTTTTCATTGTCATCATAGCTTTCTGCAAACTGAGTGTTCATAATTTAAGCGCTGATACCTCTCCATCCTCTGGATTTGAATTTTATTATTTACAGTCTTTGGATTGCACAAGCTGGTGTTCTTCTTCCATGTGCCAGTTGTTTGATGCCTTATTTAGACGGCTCCTTGTTTTGTGGCAGTTCTTTAAGATTCCAGACACTATTTTTCTGATAGCCAGTCTCCATCTGCTTTCTTTACCACACTTGCCATAGCATAGTGAAATCTTCAGTGAAATTTTCCTGAAGGCAAGTTTTGAGTAGGAACCAATCTAAAGAACTAATTGTTTATAGATTGGGGTTCAGATTAGGTGCAAGACCCAAATACCTTCATAGGTCTATAGTTTATTTAGATCTCTGATTTACTTTTTATAGACAATTATCAGTTTATGACAGAGAGCATTGTACCTCATCCCTTTGGGGCATAAGGTGATTCTATTGATAGTGCCATTAATTTAGCCAATAGTTTAGAATTTATAACGCTGTCAAGAAAAGAAAATTATACTGATAGAAACTGGCTTTTTGGACCAAAAAACAAGAATTGTTAATTTGCACAGATTAAAATGCTTAAGTGACTGGACACAGTTTACACAAGCATTGGGGGTTAGTGAGAGAACAAAACTTTGAATAGCTCATCCAGAGAGGCAGAACCATCCCTGCCAGACTAATACATGTCATCAGAAACCAAGGGGAGTATTACAATAGTAAACATATGGTAGTCCCAGGCCACCATTCCTTGGGTACGCTCAAAGTGTGAGATCACAGGTGAGTTTGCTGTACAGCCCAGTTCCTGTAGTGAGGTTTCCATGGTGAGACCTGTGAAGGGTGTTGTGTGCCTCGAAGTACAGAATCTACAGTCCCAGGAGTCGATAGCACAAGGACTGGATAGAAACCAGGTCAGAAGTGCCCAGTCAGGAACATATCACCAGTTGTAGTCTCCCCTTGTATTGTTAAGCATACCCCACCCCCACTCCAGGGGAGATTGCTTCACTCAGTTTACCCACCAGCAGAAGTGTAATTGCCTTCTCTGAGCCACATGTGCTCCTTTCTCCTGCCTGACTTTAATTGCCAGTAAGGTTTGCTTATCACTGTTGATTTTGGGTAACCTGAGTGCAATGCTGTATGACAGCAACTCGCCTTCGCCCTCTCTCCCCATTTTAGAAAATGGATCCCAGCTTAGGTAAGGGTTCCTCCATCAAAGTGGTTTCTAAGATGCACATACATGGCCCATAGACACTCAGGCAGGCTCTCTACCTCATTGCTTGGGAGACTGGAGTAGAAGATTACACGGCCGAGACCAAAAACTGGCCTTTGTCTTGGCGTTTATCCTCATCGTGGTGGACTTAAACACTATATGTCCTTGCATTATTGAGTCACCTCACTCAGCACAGTAGTTTCCAGGTTCAAACGTGTCATGAGGCGTTTCATGGTTTCAGTGTTGTTTTTTAAAGCTTATACTATTGCATTATGTGTATGCACCAGAATTTCTTTATCCCTTCTTCTACTGATGTGTATAGCTTCTTGCTATTGTGAACTGTGCTGCAGTTGCAGGTATATGTCTAACAAAGGTGTCACTGGGTCTTCTGTGGTTTTTCTATTCCCTTTGTTTTAAGTAGTGCTAGATCACTTTTCACAGTGGTTGTGCATGCTTATAAGCTCACCAGCAGTGTACAAGAGTTCCAGTTTCTCTGTACCCTCTCTAGTATTTGCTATCTTCTGTTGTTTGTTTGTTTTTGAATTGGGCTATCATTGAGATCATGAGCATTTCCTTATGTGTTTGTTAGACATTTGGGTGTCATTCCTTGTGAATTGTCTACTCCTGTTTCTTACCCACACTGATTGGGTTATTTATTTTTTTTCTTATTGAGATGTGGCAGAGTTCTATAGATTTTGGTAATTGGTCCCTTGTCATGTCATTTCTACAGATTATTTTTTCAATCTGTGATCTCTAGTTTTACTCTTTTGATGTGCATAAGTGTTTTATTTTTAATAGATGTCAGTCATCTACGTTGTCTTCCACTGTGTGTGCTTCCTTTATTATATTTGATAGACTGTATATGCATTGTGGTGGGACCCTTACATTTGTCCCGATTTCCTCATTGATGATCCTGATAGCTTTGGGGCTAACATTTAGGTCTCTAATCTATCCCGAGTCTTTTTTGTGTGCATGGGGAAAGATATAGGTTTTGGGGTTGAGATTCTATTTTTCCAACTCATTTGTTGAAAAAAGTGTCCCTTTCATATTTAATGTTCTTTTGTTCTTTGTCAAGAGATTAGTTGGTCATGGGTGGATGCTTTTATTTCCGGGGCTTCTGTACTATTCCATTGGTCTGTTCTCTATCATGGTACTAGTACCAGGCTGCTTTGACTACTGTGACTATCTAAGGCCTCACTTTCTACTTTGCTTTCCTTTTTGAAAAGTTTGTTGTTTACCGTGGGTCTTTTCACACTGCATATGAGGTTGACAATTAATTTTTCCATTTTTTTAAGACTGAAATTGGGATCTGGATTGGAATTGTATTGTATTTGTAGGTTGCTTTAGGTAATAATGACATTTTCACAATGTTGAGTCTTCCTATCTATAAACATGGCTTATTCTTCCATTTGCGTAGATCTCTTTTGCTTTCTGATAATGATGCTCTTTAGTTTAGTTTTCTTTGTACAGGTCTTTTGTGTCTTTGGTGAGATTTATTTGGTATTTTGTCTTCTGTGTGTCTGTTGGAAATGGTGTTGTTTTTTTGATGTCCGTTTTGCAGCTCTCTTCACTGCCCTATCAGAACCCAATTGATTTCTGCGTGTTAATCCTGTATAGTGCTACTTTACTAAATCCCTCAATTGTTTCAAACACTCTTTTTATGGAGTCCTTAAGATTCTCTCTATAATATAAAATCATAGCAATATGAGCTGATTTTGACTCATAGTGACCCTAAAGGACAGAGAACTTTCCCATAGGTCAGTTCTAAGCTGTAATTTTGATGGAAGCAGACTGCTACGTCTTTCGCTCTTAGAGTGAATGGTGAGTTAGAGCGTTGAGCTTTTGGTTACAGTTGATCACTTAACTGCTGTGCCATGAGCGCTCCTTTCAGCAAAAGAAGAAAAGGACTATAGAATGCATGTCATATGATATCATTTAGATGAAATTAAAATGTCAGCAAAATCTAAACTAGATCGCTTTCAGGAATGCATGCTCAGTTAATAATCTCTAAGATAAGTCAAGGCAGTGATTACTTTAGAAGATAGAATAGGGGTTCTTTGTCAGGGAAGAAAGAGCAGTGATAGGGAAAAAAGTTGGGAAAGCTTTTGGCGGGAGCATTAATGTTCTCTTTTTTTATGTGGGTAGTGCGACATGTGTGTTCACTATGGGACAGTACACTGAGTTCCACATGTTTTTTTTTCCTTGTTTATTCTCTTTTGTGTGTGGATAGATGTGAACTTCACAATAAAAATTATTTAAAACCACTCTGGACACCTTGTGACAAATGAGTGGGAAGGTTGGAGGGAGAAATCTTAGCATAATTTGCAGAGATCACAAGAGAATGTGGAGGCAGCTGGGTTGAGAAGTTGTTCAGGGACGTGGATTTGGGATGTACCTTGGAGGTGGAATCCACACTGTGGAGAGAATGCATCTGGTCAGGAGTGATATTGAGGGAGATAGCGATAAAGGTCTCTTAAGGGTCTAGGAAGAGGAGTGTGCCGTGCATCGAGAAAGAGACGGCTGAGGGGACCCCGGACTGACAGGGGAGGTAAGGGATTCTGCGGGAGCTGCTTAGCAGGTCGCTAAGTGGTGACCTGCTATCAAGCAGCCCTGCCTTTCCAACCAGCCGCAACTCCTTCATCTTGGCCTCTCATTCCATTGCTCAGCCTGTGTTTCCGGTGCTCGGTGATGCTGATTCTTTGCCTAAGTCCTCCAAGGTCCGGTGGTGGGTGTGGGTGGGGTGGAGTTCTTTCTAATGGGAGCCCCTGCTCTGGCGTGGATTTTGGAGGTCACTGTCTCCGTCACCCAGCACCGGTTGTAGAAACAATCACAGGTGTCTGCATGTGCTGTTCATGTTAGCTCCTGGGTCCATCCTTTTACCTGGGCATTCTTACTCATCCTTCATATCTCGACTCTGATTCCTCTTCCCCACTACCTGGAGAAGCGTCCTAGCACCTCGTCTCAATCCACAGAAGTGAGTCAGGGGAATGCTGGGTACTCTCCAGCAAGCCACTTTTACTAAGCAACCAGATAGCAAGCATCCTAAAGCTCCACTTCTGGCTCCCAGTGTGACCACATAAGTTACCTGAGAGATATGGTCACATTTGGTCTTGTGTGTGTGTGTGTGTGTGTGTGTGTGTGTGTGTGAAGTATGGCTCTTATTTATTGAGTCCTCTGTCTTTAAAATGGAAAAGACACCAAAAGCCAAACTCCGTGCCACTGAGCTGCTGCCATCTCCTAGGGCCCCGTAGCACAGGGTAGCACTTCCTGCTCCCGTGAGTTTCCGGGACGGTAACTCTGCAGGAGTCATCGTGCAATGCAGATGCTATTTTCACTCCTTGTGTTCCCTGCTTTGGATTCTCCCCCAAGTAGATCCTGGACTCAAACTTCTCCTTGGGTCTCAGTTCTCCTCACTTTCACTATCCCTCCGAGGGCCAAGCCCCATAAGTCGGGGCAGGCCTGTAGAGAGCAGGCTCATTTTCACCCCTAGATTCTTAAAAGCAGAGAATTTCCATGAAGTTCTCCTTGTCCATATCAAGACCAAAAAGGTAGGTATGGCAGATGAGAAGGACAAAAAGCTTGAGGAGGCAGAACAACCTTCTTCTGGGCTTTCTGAGGTCCAGAGGTGACACATCTTCTGAGGCATGCAGAATGGTGCCTGTCCTCCAACTGCATCATGAAGAACTCTTGAGGATGCTAGAAAGCAGCGTGAGTTCACCCTCCAGAGAGGCTAATGTGTCCTCTGGCCTTGGGCTGAAAGACGAGGCTTTCTAGTCCCATGAAGAGTTGCAGGTTTGGACACCGACAGGGGCCATTCTACCTGCTCTGTAGAGTCGACAGGATGGCAGTGGGTTTGTGTTAGCCTGTGTTTTAGGGTCCATCTATAATTATCTCAGGGGAGGTAAGACATTATCCAAGTAAATGGCAGAAAGAGAGGGAGAACTTCGATCTCCCTAGTGCTCCCAAACCAAACAACTGAAAAATGGTCTTAGGGAAAGCCAAGGGCATGAAGGGGCTTGAAAATGCTGTGTGTCCTAGGGAGACATTGTCAAGGCCAATCAAGTGATACTATCTTATCCTCCCTGGCCAATATACCCAACCTCCATTTAGCAAGAATTCCACAAGAACCATGATAAGCCACATAGAGTGCACAAAAGAGCTGTTTCTTCTTCCTTTAAAAAAAATAATTTTATTGGGAGCTCTTATCACATCCATCCATCCATCCATCACTTGTGTCAAGAAATTTGTACATATGTTGCCATCATCATTTTATTTTTAATCATTTTATTTTGGGCTCTTACAACTCTTATCACATTACATACATACATAGTGTCAAGTATATTTGTACATTTGTTGCCATCATCATTTTCAAAACATTTTCTTTCTACTTGAGGCCTTGGTATCAGATCCTCATTTTCTCCTCCCTCCCCCCTTATGAACCCTTGATAATTTATAAATTATTGTGATTTTTTTCATGTCTTAAATTGACCAATGACCCCTCTTCATCCACTTTTCTGTTCTTTGTCCCCCTGGAAGGGGGTTATATGTAGATCATCGTAATCGGATCTCTCTTTCTACCTCACCTTCCCCTTTACCTCCTGGTATTGCTATTCTCAGTATTGGTCCTGAGTGGTTTATCTGCCCTGGATCTCCTCTGTTTCCAGCTCTTATCTGTACCAGTGTACAGATGCTCTGGTCTAGCCGGATGTATAAGGTAGAATTGGGATCATCTTGTTAGTGGGGGGAGGGGAGAAAGCATTAAAGAACTAGAGGAAAATTGTATGTTTCCTTGATGCTATACTGCACCCTGACTGACTCCTCTCCTCCCCGTGACCCTTCTGTAGGGGAATGTCCAGTTGCCTATAGATGGACATTGGGTCTCCACGCCAAACTCCCCCTCATTCACAATGATACGATTTTTTTTTGTTCTTTGTTGCCTGATACTTGATCCCTTTGACACTTTATGCTCACACAGGCTAGAGTGCTTCTTCCATGTGGACTTTGTTGCTTCTCAGCTAGATGGATGCTTGCTTACCTCCAAACCTGTAAGACCCCAGATACTATATCTTTTGATGGCTGGGCACCATCAGCTTTCTTCACCACATTTGCTTATGCACCTACCTTGTCTTCAGCAATTGTGTAGAGAAGGTGACCATCATGGAATGCCAGTTTAATAGAAGGCAGGCAAGAAGGCTTCCTACTCAAGAATGCTCCTGTCTGTAAGCTTCATAGCCCTTCCCTAAAGCTCTGATGGCCAATGACCTCCAGAGACAATTCGACCAGAGTTGGTGCAGTGGTGTGTCTGCTCCTTTGGGGCCTGTGATTCGGAATCTGCTATGGCTCAGGTATGGTAGTCATTTGTGGCAGTTGACACTCAATGACCGTCAGCTTTCCTAGTGATGGAGTTGGTATCACCAATCAGGCCTCAACCTGCTGGGTGGGGCAGTGTGGGCAAAGAGCCCCTTCATCACAATGGACTTTTGGGGGGACCCTGAGTCCCATCAGATTTCTAGATAGGAAAGTGCTAAGATGGTAAATCTTTCTCCTTATTAAGAAAATCACAATTTCCCCATTGAAGATCTAAAAGGCAGTTTGCATTGATCTTCATGGCTGAAGCTGCACAACAGTTCACTTCAGACTCTGCAGAGGCAGCTGCTCAGGCAGTGCCCTCCTCCCCGCCCCCCACCCCCCACCCCAGCCTCCCTATGACCAGGTTGGGCCAGGACTGAAGGCGGGCTCATAACTTCCCTAGCTCATATGATCACAAAATGACTCTTGTTCATGTAACTTTCTGTTGGGTCATTTCTTTAATTTGTTGCTGCCTAGTCATTAAGATATCGATTTGTAGGTGGGAAGTGGGGAGGCTCACTACCACCCCGAGACCTGTGGATGTCATCATGTTTTTCTGAGGTGGTATCGTGTGTGTGTGTGTGTGTGTGTGTGTGTAGCTGTGCTGTGCCCCCAGCACTGACCTATGTTTTGAGCTTAGGTGGAGTTTGGGTGGATGAGATGGTTTTTCAAATGAAGAGAAAGGGTCCTTGGGGGCCAGATATGGCCACCAGAGGTAAAGAGAAAACGGATGCAGGTCATATATAAACCAGGAGCTTCCTGAAGGCCGAGGACTCCCACCAGATGGGCTGGTAGGAGACTGTTTTTCACCTTCCTAGCCCTGCCCCAGTGGCTCACTTATGATCATGTAGTATAGTTATCTAGCAGCATTTCCACCTGTTATTCTCTTAACACCTTGCCTTGGCTCAACCTGCTGGGTCTCCAGGTCTAATTAAACGTTGCTGAGCTCCGGGGCAGCTGCCCCTAGTGGTGACTGAGTCTGTGCATGTCGGGTGGGTGCAGAGTCTCCCCAGCTCTTTCCTGCCTTCTAGTGTTTAAGGCACACCCTCTTCTTTGAGAGCGGAGCTAGATTTTCAGGAAGAAAGGGGTTCTCTGGCTTCTCCCTCTCCTCTCACCTACCCCCAGCCTGGCCTCAGACCTCAGGACCACCTGTTGCTTTCAGCTGCTCGGCTTGGCCTCTGTGTGGAGGTGGAACTGCAGCTGTGGATGGACTTGTCACCCCCTCCTTTCCCCCTCCTCCCACGAGCTCCTACCTGGGAATGCGATCCTGCTGTGATGGTGTTGGGCCTCTGTATGCTCATGAGAAGCTAGCTGAACAGGGTGGCTCCTCACCTAATTACTTCTGAATTATAAAAAGAGCAGAGCAGACCCAGAGACACAGACGGGGGATAAGGGCGTATGAAGGCGCAAACACGCAAAAGATGGTCTACAAACAAGCCCAAGAACGTCAGGAATCGCTTTCTGGCAGTTACTAGGACCTGCAAGACACAAAGAAGGACCTACCCCAAGAGCCATGCCTGCAATTAGCACTTTCAGCATCCTGGACTGTTAGGAGAGCAGCCTTGGTGGCCCTGGCAGATCAGTGGTGGACTGCTAACTGGTAGGTTGGCGGTTCCAAATCTTCATCTGTTCCATAGGAGAGACACAGGTGGCTGTCTGCTCCTGTAAAGATTTACAGCTGCCCAAGTCATCGGGAGTCGGACGGCACCCGATGGCAGTGTTTGATTTTGGTGTGAACCGTGTGGACAGGAATGGCTGCTCTTTAGAGCCATCTGCTTGCGGTTCTGTTTTGTTTTGTTAGTGCAGCACTAGGTAACTAAGGCAGGTGTTTATTTAAAGACTTTTACAAAGTACAGGACGGCAGGGCCTTACAAGGCAGTCATGAACTCGAACCTTCTCGTTTGACAGATGGAGCACCTACAGGGGCAAGGACTGTGGATTGTGGCGCAGGTCCCAGATCCAGGGAGTTTGGGGCAGGACCACAGCCAGGACCCAGACCAGGGCTTGCTCAGCAGGGCTGACACCACCCCCTGCCCCCTCCAGCCTCACTGCTCCTATCTCTGGGGGGTTTCCAGAGAATGCGCTGCTTCCAGGCAGCATGGCCGAGCTGTCACGGAGCTCCTGGGAGAGGGTGAAGGGACACATCACAGTGTGGAATACAGTGGGCCTGAAGTGGGGCTTATGCTCATTGTTTGGGTAAGGGAACTGTGGAGCTTGTTGAAGGCTGAAAGGGGGAGCACGCAGTGATGAGCACGCTCTATGTGTTCGGCTGCGTGGGGGTTCCTCAGGGGATCCCCGTGGAAAATGCAGTGCTGGTGGGACTCCACGGATGACTCCCAACACAGAAACTCTACAGGACAGGGTAGAACTATCTCTATGCGTTGCGAAGACTAATTCGTCAAGGGAGTAGAAAGTCTCACCTTCTTCCAGGAGTGGGCTGGTGATTTCGAACAACTGGCCTTGTGATTAGCAGCCCAACACATAACCTCTAGGTCACCAGAGCTAGCTCCTCTGTGTGGGGAAGCTGAGAGGAATGGCGTCCATAGGACAGAGGGATGAATGGTGCTATGTGAAAACTGTGTGTGCTGGAGGAGTTCAGAGAGGGGAAGGAAGCCCTGGGATTGAAAGGGAACACAGCTTAGATGTTAAGGACGGAGGAAATTGGACAGATGAGCCAGGATGTAAGGAGTCCTGGTGTGTTCTTAGCATAATGTGACCAGATTTTAAGCCGGACACCATTGACCAGGGGGAGGAGGAGATTCTTGATTAAAAATTTTATCTATATGGAACAAAATGTTCATAGAATGCAAACATAGTATTGTAATATATTTATTTTAATTTTAAAATAACACGGGATGTTGTTAAATTGTTAAATAGCAAGACATCTGGTCACTTTACAAAGGTTGGCAGTTTGAACCCAGGAGTCCCTCTGAGACAGAAAGACCTAGCAATCTGCTCCCATTACCGATTGCAGACAAGACAACCCATTGGGTCCATTCTGCTGTGTCCCAGGGGCACTTTGGGGGTGAAATGGACTTGGCAGCACCCTACAACGGTGACAACAATGAGGATATGAGGGTGACGGGGGTGTGGGGGGTGGGAGAAAGGCACAGAGGAGGGGATGCACAGAGCCCTGCAAGGACAGTGAGGTTGTCGGCATGGGTAGTCAGTGTGTGTGTGTGTGTGTGTGTGTTGTTGTTGTTGTTGTTGTTGTTGTTGTAGGGGGCGTTATAGACAAGGCTCCAGCATCGGGTGATGGAATAAACATGTGACACTGATCCCAGATGTTTGCATATTTGTCTCTACTCTGACTTACCAGCAGCTGGGGGACCCCTGGCAAGTCACTTCTATCTCGACCTTTCTCAGAAAGGTTGTGGGGCACAGCTGCCCTTTCAGAGCCTCTCCAGCCTGAACTCCCGAGAGAGACGTTTCCAGTGAAGAATGGCCACACTGCAGCTCATCTGCCTTGAGAGGGGCAGGTGGGCAGGGCTTGGCGCTCTGAGACCCCCTAGCCTGGCCAGGAGCTGGCCCGAGAGTCGTCAGTATTTTGTGGGGGAAATTCAAGGTTGCTTTCAGGAGCCCATCGCTGTCAGGCAAACCAGAGCCTGAATTAATGCTTTAATTATCCAGGCAGCCTTCCCCAAGGTCCTATTCTCCGTTTTAATTTTGGGAAACTCATGTTTGTGATATCGATCTTCTCTTGATATGTCACCAGACAGGCTGGAAGCACTTCCCTGGAGGCTGACGACATAGTGATGGTTCCTGAAGCCAGCAGCCCTCCGTCAGCCAGTGAGAGCGCAGGCTCTGGCGACTGCTCCCCTGGGACTGAGGTGTCTTCCTGAGTGGTGGTTAGTTAATATGGCCCTCTGGCCATAGTTCTGTAGGTGTTATGTTATCATTCTGGCCTCGATGCCTATGGCTGTAGTACCATTTTGGAGGGCATTCTCCCTTATGTGGATAGACAGGATCAGGGTGGGATGAAGTCCTGGCTTACCCAGAGGGTGTGAAAGAAGGAACACCCCCTTTTTTTGGGGGGGTGTCTTTTAAAACTCTGCCTCAGTACAAGGTGTGAAATAAGCCATGCCCTTTGTTTCCTGGGGGTTGGGGTGGGGACGTCTTTGAGACTCTCCCTTACTAGAAGGGATTATTTAAGACTCTGGCCTTTGTTTTCCTTGGGTGGAGTATAGGTACAGGTATCACTGTACAGCTCCAGTGCACACCACAGGGGATGTGAGGGGTCTACTGTGGAGTCGTCAACTTTGAGGAAAAGGACAGCAGGTTTCCTGGAGCGGTTTCTTTGAGCTTCGACTGCTGAGAAAGAAGATGTTTTGGACATTGTATTAATTTCCTGTGACTATTGTAATATGTTACTACAAAAGTGATGGTTTAGAATAGCTGGAAATTTATCCGCGAGCCTCTAGAGATCCCAGATCAGAATTGTTGGGCAATATCTAGAAGCCAGCAGGGCCATGCTCTTCTAGAGGTGTTCGTAGGGAATCCATTCTCGGCTGCTTCCCATTTCTGGTGGTTGCTGGGATTGGTGGCTCATGGCCACATTATTCCAGTCATTGTCATCATGGTCAAATTGGCTCCTCCCCTGTGTCAAATATCCCTCTGTCTCCTCTTAGGGACACTTGTGACTGTATCTAATGCCTGCCTAGATAGTTCAGCATGATCTTTCCACTTTAATTATTACCTTCCAAGTCATTTTGGCCATATGAAGTCATGAAGAGACTCCGGATATGGACACATGTGTGGGCAGGTATTAAGCCTACTACAAATATGATTCTCAAAGGAGAAGGAGGAGAGGTGTGGGGTGGGAGCAGAGAGTGAGGACTGGGGTCACTGGGCCCACTCAGCACTGGTAAAATGATGTCAGAGAAGCCTGCCATCAGCTGGGGGCTGTGTGCCTATGCTTGGTTTATATCATCAGCTATGCTAGCTTAAATTTTAATAGCATCTTAATCCATTTGTTCCCAGGAGAGGATTTGACCAGCAGGAAGGAAGGATGATGAGAAGTTCGGGGCAGCAGAAGCCCTGGACCTCTCAGTTATATCAACTCTTTGTGTTTTAATAAAACGTCTTCTGATGTGCAGTTAAAGGGCACAGAGCAGTGGGAAATCATGGTGTCCCAGTGAGTGGGGGGCAAGGATGGGCGGAGGAAGGAGGGTGGGCATGCCTGCTGGCATTCACAGGGTCCTTGACTGACTTGTGTTTTGAGCTCTCCTTTTCTGGATTTTAAGAAGTTAATGGACTTAGGTAATCACACAAGACAAGATTAAGTAAATATAAGAAAAATACTGTATTTCTTAGATCTGTCAAAGAAACATTAAGGTCTCCTACCTAGACAGCCTTTCTAGAAATATTGAATTTCTCTTTATTACTTCTGAAGTTCAACAAGAATAAATTTGAATAATTAATGCATTGGTCTCTCTCTTTACCGCCTCCTCTGCCATTCTATATCATCTTAAGGTTCTGAGGAAAGAAATGGATCTGAAAAGTGGCAGTGCAATTTATAGATAACAGCGAGATTGCTCTCTTGCCTTGTGGGTGGTGATGGTGGGGGGGAAGGTGCCAAGGTCTCTTGATTCCTTTGCTATTCAGGCTAGTGAGTCCTTTAGATCAGACATCCTGACAGTTTATAAGGAGGAGGAGTTTAGTGGTGGTGAGAGGAGAATGGTCCCATATAGGACTAATGTGAGCATTGCTTTAACCCGAGGAGGTCAAGAGACGCACTTGAGTGGACTCTTGGGGCTTCAGACATGTGTTTCTGGCCTCTGGATGCTGGCCATGGGCTTGGCTTACTGTCTGTTCTACCTAGTGCAGATCATTGCCAGTTACACATAATAGGGAATAGCTTTTGGGTTTTGATAAATTGTTGACTTCATTATATTCATACATAACTTGTACATGGATCAAGAGGCAGTTGTGCAAACAAACAAACAAACAAACAAAAAGAAAGCCGCATGGTTTAAAACCAGGAAAGGTATGTGGCAGCGTTATATCCTCTCACCATGATTATTCAATCAATGGGCTGAGCAAATCATAAGAGAAGTGGGGATATGAAGAAAAGTGCAGCATCAGGACCAGAGGAAGGCTTACTAACAACCTGTGACATGCTGATGACACAGCCTGCCTGCAGAACGTGAGGAGGACTTGACGCACTTGCTGACGAAGATCAAGGGTTACGGTCTTCAGACTGCAGTTCAACGTTAAAAAACCAAGCTTACTGCCATTGAGTCAGAGCTGCCTCACAGCGACCCTCCTGTGGGCTGCTGAGACCGTCGCTGTCTGCAGAGGCAGAAAGTCCAGTCTTTCTTCCATGGAGCTGCCGCTGTTTTCCAGTTTCTCACCATGGGGATCACAACTGGACCAAAGGTAACATCACGATGACTAAGAGGTTAACGTTTCTAAGGATGTTTGTTTTGCTTGGATTCATAGTCAGTGCTCATGGAAGCATCAGTGAAGAGACCCAGCGATGCACAAGACCTATTTAGAGCGTTAAAAATTAACGATGCTACTTCTGAGGACCAAGAGAGGCCTGGCCAAGCTACAGTGTTTTCAGTGGCCTCATATACATGCGCAAGTTGGACATTGAATAAGGAAGACCAAAGTTTGTGGTGCTGGCAAAGAATATTGAAAGCACCATGGACTGCCAAAAGAACAAGCAAATCTGTCTTGGAAAAAGTACAGCCAGAGCGTTTCTTCACTCAGGGATGGCAAGACTTCGTCTCACACACTTTGGACGTATTACCAGAAGCTGCCTATCTCTGTAGAAGGACATCATGGTTGGTAAAGTAGAAGAGTAGTGAAGAGAGGAAGATTCTCACCTCTATGGAGTGGCACAGTGGATGCAATGATGCACTCAGGAATAGGAGCAATTGTGAGGCTGGCACAGGCCAGGCAAGGTCGTGCATGGAGTCTATGAGTTGGACTGGCTCCTTAAAGCAACGTCAACAAGAAAAGACTGTTACTTTCTTTACTTAATCTAGAAGACCTTCTAGGACACCAGCTCTCTGGGTTCCTGTGAGGGCTGTCATTAAAATATCCCACAAACATTTACTGCAGTGGTTCTCAACCTGTGGGTTGTGACCCCTATGGGGGTCAAACGACCCTTTCACAGGGGTCACCTGATTCATAACAGTAGCAAAATTACAGTCATGAAGCAGCAACAAAAATAATTTCATGAAAAAATAACAATTTTATGGTTGGGGGTTCACTACCACATGAAGAACTGTATTAAAGGGTGGCGGCATTAGGAAGGTTGAGAACCACTGATTTAATGTAGTCCTGGAGAACTGCTATGCTCCAGGCTCTAGAGATTCAGCAGCTGCTGCAATGGCCTGCCTTCAAGTAGATTCTGGTTAGTAGGAGAAGCCAAAAAGAAAACAGACAATCTAAAGGCTGCTACAGAGTTGAGTGCACCAGTCGTGAGCATCAGGAGTGACTCTGTAGGAAGCTTCGTCCACTGTGGAGGGTGAAAGATACATCAGGATTGTTGCTGCTAGCTGTTGTCCCAATCCAAGACAACCCCATCCACACTTCCCAGCCCTGTGCCATCACCATGAAGGGTTGATGTGAACCCGAACCTTAACTGACGGATGGGAGGTTATGGTATATGAGTAGTATTGGCTGAAAATTGAACCTGCAATGCCTGCATAAAACAAAACAAAAAACAGACAAAAACTTAATTGTCATTGAACAAGAACAAGATGGGGTTGTCCTTTATCACCACTCTTATTTAATATAGTCCTGGAAATATTATCCAGAGCTGTAAGACATTAAAAAGATATTAAAGGCACCTAAATTGGCAAAGAGGAAACAAAGTTCTATTTGCAGATGACATAATTCTATCTGTAGAAATCCCTAAAGAATCAATTAAAAAAATAATTGCAAAATTTGCCAATGTGTTCAATATGCAAAAATTAATTGAATTGTAGTAAGTTAAAGACGTGGACTCTGGAAAGGAACATAGACATATAATACCATTTATAATTACTGTACTAAAGATAAAGTCCTTTGACATATATCTAAGTAGAGGAACAAAAGGCATATACAAAGAAAACTATAAAACATTTCTACAAGAAGCCTAGAGACCTACAGAAATGAAAGAATATTTCATGCTCTTGGATAAAGCCCCCAAGTTACTTCCATCAAGTCCATACCAATTCATAGAGACCCCACAGAAGAGGGTAAAACTGCCTCTGTGAGTTTACGAGTCTGTAACTCTGTATGGAAATAGAAAGCCCTGTCTTTCTGAACCTCTGGTCTTGAAGCTTGCAACCCAGTTTATAACCATGTCTCTAGGGCTCACTTTCCTCATGGATAAGAAGATGACAATAATGAAAATATCAATATTGCTGAAAGCACTCTATCAGTTCAATGCAATTCTGATTCGAGTTCCAGCACAAATCAAAAGAACAACTAGTCACGAACCTTATATGGAAAGGGAAGAAACCCAGGATACACAAAACACTCTTAAAATCAAAGTAGGCGGCCACTCATATCCCAATTTCAAAACCTGTCATGCAGCCATCATAATCAAAACAGCTTGGTATTGATACACTGAGAGATATGTAGACCAATGAATTAGAATAGAAACTCAGAAATACAACCCAGCACCTACAGACTCCCTATTTTTGATAAAAGACTGAAGCACATTAAGTGTCAGGCAAATTTTATAGTATGTGAGGGAGCCTGGGGGAGCTTTCAGATAGGCATTTAAGTGCTAACTGCAAGGTCAGCCATCCAAACCCACCTGCTGCTCTGTAGCACAAAGATGAGGCTGTCTCTTTCCATAAAGATTTTTGTCTTGGGAACTCTATGTAGTGTCTATATGACTTGATGGCAGTACCAAGGACTTTTACAATGGACTTCTCCCATGAAACGTAGCCCTGGTGGGATGGTGGGCTACACGTTTGGCGGCTACCCATAAAGTCAGTAGTTCATAATCACCAGGCTTTCCTGCAGAGAAAGATGAGGCTTACTACTTCCATAAAGATTTGTAGTCTCAGAAACCTGCAAGGGTAGTTCTACCTGGTCCTGAAGACTTACTAGGGTGAGTCTACCTTGTCCTGAAGACTTGCTATTAGTAAGAATGCACTGGGTAGCATTGAGTTTGGGAGAAAGTTGAGGCTTTCTATTTCTATAAAGATTTATGGCCTTGGAAATCCATCAGTGAAGTTCTACCCTGACCTGTTTAGTAGCTTTGTGTTGGAATCGATTTAATGGTAACGAGTTTTGCTTTCCTGCCATCAAGGTTGAAAGCCTTGGACATCCTAGGTAGAAGCCATTCTCATGGCCATTGATTCAGTTTCAACGCATAGCAATGCTATGTAAGAGTAGAAACCTTCATCTTTCTCCTACACAGTGGCTATTGGATTTGAACTACTGACCTTATGGTTCGCAGCCCAGCTTACAATCCACTAAGCCTCCAGGGCTCCTATGGGTTGCTATGGGTCAGAATTTCCTTGATGGCTGTGGGATAGCACGTGAGGTCCTACTGAGTGCTGTGGAGGGAGCCCAGGGCAAGGAAGATGGCAGGGGTGGTTCTGATGGGGAGAGGGAGAGCTGCCCTCTTGAATAGGGTTGTCAGGTAGGCCCTCATGGAGGTGGCTTTTGGGCAAGGACATGAAGAAATGAGTAAACAAATTCGAGCAATTTGTTTGAGGAATACTGGGGAGTCTGATGCCACAGTTAGAAACTATTTTCTCTAGCTTGGGGTTGCCTGCATCCCCTTGATGCAAAGAAAGTTTCCCCAGACAGGGCAAACTAAACTGCAGGTACTGTCACATCTCATTTCAACGTTCTGGCTAGACTTGGGTAGAGAGAACATTTGGGCCTTGGGTGGTGCAAATGGTTAATGTATTTGGTTGCTAACCAAAAGTTTGGAGGTTCAAGGCCACCTAGTGGAGCTTGGGTGATCTACTTGTAAAAGATCATTGAAACCCTATAGAATACAGTCCTATGCTGACAAACACGGGGTCTCCATGAATTGGACTTGACTCTATGGAGTCAGCTTGCTATCTGAGAAGATTCTGGAGAGGGTAGTAAGGGCTTTGCTGTGGTAGGGCAGGGGAACTGGAGTTTGATTGTGAAGGGAAGAAATGAGGCTATGGTGGTAGAAAGAATTCTGAAGATGAAGAAATTAAAGCATAATAAAATGGCTAACTCCAGACTGAGTGGGTTTTTTTTTTAATAGTGAAGACCAGGATCTTATGACCTACAGAAAGTGTGTCATGTCCAACTCTGTGGTTCAGACCCAGAAGGGCCAGACCATGGGCTGAATCTGCTGGAGCCTTGCTTCTTGAGGAGAGATAAGCTCTACTTCAACAAAACCCTACAGAGGAAGAGCTATATTTCACAAAATGGACAGAAGAAGGGCACCAAGTGGATTTCAATGCTGGCCCTGCCACTTGTCAGCTGGGCAACGTTTGGCTGGTAGTGCTGAGCTTCAGTATCCTCATCTGTGTTACTCTGGGTAGACAAACAAATCCAGGGACACCCATTTATGTGTAAGAACTTTCTATCAAGAAGTAATTATGTCAAATACCAGTCTACAACTCCTTCTTCAGATCATGAGTGCAGGAAGATGACAGGCCAGTGGGTGGAGAGTCCTGGGGATCCAAGGGCAGGGACACATCTCCAGGGCTCTGACTGCCATCAGCCTGGCTCCCTGTGGCTTCTCAAAAGGAAGGTATAGCAGAGAGAGTGTGTCCGACCTTGGGGGAGAAAGAGAGGAAAACTCCCACAATCCTCATGGGAAGGCCATGTCTATCAGGAGGAGTCCCCAGGCTGACCTGATTGAGAAGCTAGACGCCACCCTTCCATTCTTATTCATCAAATTGGCATGAGACGATTGGCAAAGTCTGTGGCCTTGGGGCCTGTCACAGATGAAGTGCTCGTTTTATTAATTGTGTTAGTCCGGGTAAGCTAGAGAAACAAAATTCATAGACGTGCATATGGATATAAGGGTATGGTTTATAGTCAAGAGGAACAGGACATTAAGAAAGCAACCCAACCCAGTCCAGTTCAAAGTCATAAGTCCGATATTAGCCCATATGTCTGATACCAGTCTATAATGTCTCCTTCTGACTCACGAAGTCACAGGCCAGTGGGTGCAGAATCCTGGCGCTGGCAGGGGTTTCCCCATGGCTCCTCACTTCCAGGGCTCAGGGTTCATCAACAGCATCTGATGGTGGTAGAGGCAACTCAGTGCTGGCAGAGCTCTCCATGTGGCTTCTCCAGCTTCAGAAGTCTGGTTCCATCAGGGTAAAGCCATATGGCTTCTCCTCTGGCTCGTCCAGCTCCTTGGACATTGTCATCTTGTTTTGTCTGTAATTCATCGTCTCTGAGACTAACTCCCAACAGCTGGGGGGGGGGATAACGTTTCATCTCCACGAGGGAAATACTGCGAGATTTCCCAGAAGTCTCAGGAGAAAGCCATGCCTACATGGAGGCCCCATTGGCTACTCAATGGCTATCTCCAAATTAACAGGATAGACTCAACCCCTGCATCTCAGTCATGAAATTAACATAAGCACATGACTGCCACAATAATGAAGACATCAGTAGAGGTCTCCTTGACTTTGAGTGTTCCGGTGAAAGCAATACTTGTCTCTGGATCAGTAACAACTTGGAAGTTGCCAGAGCTTGTGGGTGGGAAAGCAAAGCTGACAGGAGGAGGTGGGGGTCGTCAGACATGAAGGTGAAACACTCCTGGGGCATGGAGGCCAACCAGTCAGAAACTAAGGTTTAACTTGTAAAACAACTAATTTTCATACTATTTTGTCATCCTGAATACCATAGCCTATGTTCTGGGTAGCTTTAATTAGTGATCTCTCTCCTTCCTCCCCCCTCCCACTCCCCCCTTTTCACGTGGTAATCCTCTACTTCCCTCTCTGGACCTTTCAGTAGTGCCAGGGGCATCCTCCCCTCTGCTAACAGCCTGGCCTTCATCCTTAATAGCCCTCTCTCCAGCACCATGGCATGGCAAAACATAGATGTATAGATTGGGGATTATTTTTGTCACTGCTTTATAAAAATGAGATCCTTTTTCTGCATCCTGTTTTTCTCATTTAACAATGCCTCCCACATACCACTTTTTGGGAACAACACATCCACTGAGCACACTGAGGCATGCGTCAAGCTGGAGGCCTGGCTGCTGGTGGTCTTTGGTCACCGGCAGTATGTTCTTACACTGGGGTGGGGCTGGGGGGGAATGCGTCGTGGGCTGACCCTGCTGCTGCAGAGCTCCAGGGCAATGCTTTCCCACAGTAGGGAAGGATGGGTGGTGGACCTGCTTACTTTTGCATTCCCAGGGCCCTCAGGGCCCCTGGTGGTAGCAGACGTGTTGAAGAATTTCGGTTCATCTCAGCTCCCTGGCACCACCTGGTTTTCTAGGCTAACGCAGGTGTGCTCTCCGGACAGGTTTATCAGGGGCTCCTGGATGACTTGGAAGGACGTGGAGCAGCGTTATATTCCCCTGAACTGCTGGGGAGGGGAGCATGTGCATCCAGGAGAGGGGAAGTCACAGGCTCCCCTTTGCAGGCCTCCGGTTGTTGCCTGCCATTTCCGTGTGGGCCTCTCCAGGTTGGTTTTCAGATTCTACAAGATCGTTCCCATATCGCCCATTGGTTCTGTGTCCCTCCACTCACTCACTGCTATTGGGCCCATGCCAACTTAGTGACCCTGTGGGGCAGAGGAGAGCTGCCTGGTAGCTTTCTGAGACTATAACTCTTTACAGAAGTAGAAAGCCTCTCCTTTCGCCCATGCAGTGGCTGACCTTGCAGTTAGCAGCACACTCTACTATTACAGATGTACTTCTAGCCCACACCAATTCTCCATTGCAGCACATACATGGTTCTGAGCCTCCACTTTGAATTAGGAGACTCTAAAAATGCTTGGCACAGGGGCTAGAAAGACGCTTAAAGGGCATCAGGCTTGACTTGGTCCCTCAGTGGCTAGGCCTGAACAAAGCCCTGCTGTTCCAAATGAGTATGCTCTTGCCTCTGCATGGCCTGCCACTAGGCTCGCAAGAGGTTCTGCAGGGTGTTGGGGGCTTTGTGGACCCAGCCTTGTTGAGATTGCCCTGCCTCTGGCTTCAGAGCAAGACCTACCTTGGAGGATTGTAGTGGAGGCTGGGTCTCTCTGTTCCTACTCTGGTGACTCTTGCTGCACCCTGGAAGTTTCCCTTCCCTGGGGTGTGCCTGAGGCTGAAAGGGAGTGAGAGGGGGAAGCTTAGCTTCCAGACACCCTTCTTCTCCCTTCTCAAGCCCTGATAGGCACTCCTAGAGTATTCTTTGGCTCGTTCAAATCAGTTTTAAGTATAATCAGGACTTCAGTGAGAGGGTGTGGGAGAGTTTGTCGCTGAGTAGTTTCCATCATTGGAATGACCCTCTTTTCCATCATTGAACAGAGGGCTCCTCTGTTCCTGCAAGAGAGGTGATTGTGTCCCTTGAAGCCATTCCCCTCCTTGTGTCTCACCATTTTGTTCTTACCAGGCAGAGAGGTGTCTGGTGTGTGCGTGTGTATGTGTGTGTTTCTTGGAGGCCAGGGTGTTTCCTGTCTCCCCACTACCAGTTCCTGAGTCTGTCTTTTCTTACTCCCATGCAGGCAGTTCTTGGGGAGGCAGGTGAGGGGTTCTGACCACTTGACTCCTATCTGTTCCCATCTCTGAGTGAGAACGAGGTCAGTGCTTCCCCCCCTCCCCCAGACTGCCCATGAGCAGAGCCGGCCCCTCCCGACACCCCTGCCCACGACTTGACTCGTCCTCCCCAGGATGGATTTGTTCTTCATTTTGAGATGAAGGAAGCTGCCAGGCACCCTGTGTATGCTCAGTTAGAATTAGTTGATGATGATAATTTATAGACAAGATTGCTGGGTGTTGCCCAAAGAATACCTCCTCCCTGCTCAGAGGGAAAACCCAGCCCTGCCTAATTCATCTCATCACTCTGCCATTTGAGACAGAGAAAAGGGCATTTGGTGTGGATTCCCCTGGGGTTTCCAAGCTCTGCAGAGAACTGACAATGACTGAGTGACATGTGCTATCTGGAGGCTTCTCAGGTGGCAGTGGGTGCCCAGCCTGGTTAGACAGCAGCACTGGCAACTCTGCCCTGGCATCCTGAATGAGGGTGGCAAGAAGGCCTGTTCCACTCACCCTGCTCATTCATAGTGGGAAAGGGTAGGCGGATCCACCAGGGTGGTGAGAGACTTGCAGGTTGAGGCTTCTTTGCCTCTGAGCAAAGCATAGGGAGGGTTAGTCCTCTGCTGCTCAGGCGAGAAGAGAGGACTTGCGGGGCTCTTCAGGGGATCAGGAGGGTGTTGGCTAGGGCCCAAGGCCAGACCAAGCCACCAAAGTCTTCTATGGCTACCGCTCCTTCCCTTCTTCTGGGGGACCACTAGAGAGCCACTTCAGTGCCTCCGACTTTGGCTGGGTCCGCTTGGGGGTGGCCTTTCCTTTGTTTGGAGCAGGTGAATGCCGCCCACCCTTTCCTTGCCTCACTACACGATTTCTGAAGTCTTAGCCCACATCTGGGAGGCATGCGCACGTGTTATTGGGTGGGGATGCAACAGCGGGCAGGTCGCGGTGCCTGTTAGAGTGTGCAGAGGGGCATGTGGAAGGCAGACGGAGGAACTCTCACTCAGGCCCCCACCTCCTGCAGAGTGGAAGGGCAGCTGGTCTGAGTCAGGAAGGGCTTCCCTCCTGAGGCTGGTGATCTAAGGGACAGGAAAGCATCTCCTTCTGTGGATATTTCTCAGAAAAGTCTAAACGTTGGCTTATCGGGAAGCCTCGCATGTGAACATTCTGCGTTGCAGGGGGAATGTTGGTGAGCAGGGACCTGTCTGGCTCTCTCCCTGCGCTGTGTATTTGCTTTGACTTACCCATCAGGAGCTATCATTTCGCATCAATGTAAAGCAGATTTCTGTCCTCCCTCCCTCCCTCCAAAGTCCATCAGCGCGCTACATAATGTCCTCGTCACATTTGTCGCCATATGTCTCTCCCTCAAATACCCTGCCTGATGCATATGTCAGTGATGCTCCCTCCTGGCGACATTTTGGTACTTTTATCATTTTCGTCAGACTCAGAGAAGGACTTGCGGGACTGGCACCAATTTCGGACAGAGTGCTTGTTTGGATGTAACTTTTAGCCAGTCCATAGAATGTGCTTCGGATTTGCTAACTGTGAGCACTGCAGCCCCTTCATGAGCTGCCAGCCGTGCCAGTCCTGAGTCAGAGGACAATGGTGATCCCAAGGGCTTGCAATACTGAACATTTGGGAGTAGATTGCCAGGCCTTTCTTCTGCACAGACTTGAATCTACACCCTCAAACAGTACCCCCTCATACCAGAGACGCCCCAACTAGGTCTTAGGGTCTTACCTTCCTTACCTACCTTCTTTATTTGAAACAGAGGCTTGAACAGTTGAATTCACTCAATGAGTGTTTCTGGGAAACCTCTGCAAAGTGGCGAATGCACTCCGATGTTGCACGGAGCATCCGACTCTTTGAGCGCACGCGCATCACTTCTTCCTCAGCCAGCCTCAGTCCGTGTCCAGCCTGCGCGTGCACGAGGGTCAGCACGAGGAGCAGAGACTCCAGGGCACCTGTGCGTGTATGTTTCTCCAAACTGTTTGCCTGTGTGCTGAGCCGTCCGATCTGACACTGCCCCTTAATTGGAGAGACCTGGAGGTCAGACAGAAGAGAGACAGGAAACAGATAAGGGTGCACCGGTAGCTGTGGGAACATAGGGGAGGGGTGCACTGATTTGACAGAGAGAGCTCTCACAGAAGGAAATGGCATTTATTTGCACCTGGTCTTGAAGCAGTCTCTTTCAGTGTACCAGGGGATAAGTCAGAAAGCACCCCCCTGGGCAGAGGTACCCGGGGTTTCCACGTGTGCCAGTATGAGGTCTAGTATGGCTGAAGGGGTGTGTGTGCCAGTGAGAAAGCTGGAAATGGTTGACTATGACCAGGCTGCGGAGTGTGGGCTGTGCTACCACTGGGTGTGTTCGTTCATCGGCTCCATTTACTGACCTTGCATTTGCGATATCCCAGAGCCGGGGGACAGAGTGTCATTAAATGCCCCCGGGGATTTCCCTGGGATTGATTTGTGTACTCTTAAACCCCAACCCACAGCCACTGAATCGATCCTGATTCCTCCTGACCCCAGAGGACAGAGTAGAAAAGCCCCTGAGGGTTTCTGCCCCTGTAACCCTTTTCCGGAGCAGAAGACCTCCTCTTTCTCCCAAGGAGAGGCTGGTGGTTTTGAACTGCTGACCCTGCAGGGTGAGTGGCACAAGGCAAGTGCCAGTCACTGAAGAGTGTGACATTCTGTTTTGCTCAGTTTTCTACTGCTGCCATCAGGGGCTGTGCGGTCAGTTTTGCACCCTATTCTGTGGCACCCTCCCAGCTGGTCGGGTGCTTGCGCCCACTGTTACAGTCTCAGTGCCAAATCTGTCTCCTCGCAGCCCTGGCCCTGGTTTGCTGCCCCTCCACTCTAAGTCCTTCTCCAGGGACTGGTCTCTCCAGAGTCCTTGCGACAAGTCTCACCATCCTTGCTTCTAAGGAGCTGTCCGTCTGTACTACTTCCAAGACCACTCTTCCTGCTCTTGCCCCAGTCCTTGATGCTCTCAGTATTCTTTGCCAGCTCCGTCATGCCAATGCGCGGATTCTTCTTCAATCTTCATTAATCAGTGTCCAACGTTCCCACGCACAGGAGGCCACTGAAAACACCATGGCTTGGCGTAGGCACACCTTAGTCTTCAAAGATACATCCTTGCTTTTCAACAGTTTTAAAGAGGTCTTTCTACTTCCATAAAGAGTTGCAGTGGGTTAGTTAAAATACAACACCTTATCATTTGATCTCTGTTTGGCCCCATTTTGAATTTATTTCATTTTTTAGTATTCTTTGCTTTCCTTTCAACAGAGATTTCCCCCCTGTTTATTTTGTTATTGTCGTTGGGCTTTTACGTTTGTTGTTTTTATTTTGAGTTTTTTTGTATGTGAAATCCTGGATAAGTAAATCTGTAGAGACAGTAGCTGGATTGACAATTACCAAGGGGGAAGGTAGGGGAGATTAGTAGGAAAAGGGAAGCTAACAACGCTTACAAGAAAGAAGAAAATCTTTTAAAATTGATTGTGGTGATGATTGTATAACTCTTCTCATTATGATTATACTATTGGGTTGTATGATATATGAATTATGTGCCAATAAAACTATTTTAAAAGTCAAGACACAGAGAGAGAGAGAGAGTCTTGGAAACCCACAGGGACACTCCCACCTTATCCTCTACGGTGGCTGTGAGTTGGATTCAACTCGATGGGAGTGTGTGGCAGTCATGTGCTGATGTTAATTTTATGATTGAAATGTAGGGGTGGAGTCTATCCTGTTAATCTGAAGATAGCCATTGAGCAGCCAATGAGGCCTCTATGTGGGCATGACTTTCTCCTAAGACTTCTGGGAAATCTCACGATATTTCCCTTGTGAAGATGATAAGCTATCTTCCCCAGTTGTGGGGAGTTAGTCTCAGAGATGATTAATCACAGACAAGACAAGATGGCAGCAGGCGAGAAGCTGGAGGAGCCAGCAGAGAGACCACATGGCTTTGCCCTGATGAAGCCAGACCTATGAAGCTGGGGCGGCCAAATGGGGATCTCTGTCAGCAATGAGTTGCTTCTGCTGTTGATGGACCCTGAGCCCTGGAAGCGAGGAGCCATGTGGAGACCCCTTCCAGAGCCAGGATTCTGCACACATTGACCTGTGACTTCTTGAGTCGGAAGGAGACTTTATAAACCGATTTCAGGCATATGGGTTAATATTGGACTTATGACTTTGAACTGGACTGGGCTCAATGTCCTGTTCCTCTTGTATATAAACCTTTTTTTTTATATCCATATGCGTGTATATGAAATTTGTTCCTCTAGTCTAACCGGACTAACACAGAGTAAGTTTGGGCCGCAGATTTGCCCAGTGCAATGCATCATTGGATTCCTTGACAGCTCCTTTCACGAGTGCTGATTGTGAAGCCAAGCAAGATGAAATCCATTCTCTCTTACCTATTGGTCCAGTCGAGAGGATGCTGATTTTCATTGCATTCGGTTGAATCCATACTAATGACTACAATCCTTGATCTTCATCAGCAATCACTTTCAGCAAGCAAGACTATGTCATGTATGTATCGCAGACTGTTCATAAGCCTTCCTCCCTTTTGATGTGGCCTTCTTCTTCATATAATCCAGCTTCTGGGACTAATCTTCTCAGCATACAGATTGAATAATGTGTAAGTCTGGGTAGACTAGAGAAACAAATTCATAAACACAGATGTATATAAGGGAGAGAGGTTTATATAAAAGAGGAATGGAACATTGAGAAAGCATCCCAACCCAGTCCATAAGTCCGATATTAGCCCCTATGTCTGATACCGATCCATTAATCCTTCTCAGACTCATGAAGCACATGCAATGATGCCAAGACAATCACAGGCCAGTGGGTGCAGAGTATTGTGTATCCAGTGGTAGTAGATCTCAGTGCTGGCAGGGGTCTCCCCGTAGACTCACAAGTATCTCAACACTGGCAAGAGGGAATTCCCTCTCTTCTCAAAACTATCCATAGTTTGGTATGGCTTATTCAGACAAATGTCTTCCAATGGTCACTAAAACACAAGTAAACATCTCTCTGATATTTCCTGCTTTAAGCTTACCTCCATGTGAGATCAGTGACAATGTCCCTGCTCCATGTCCTCTTCTGAATCCAGCCCTCATTTCTGTCAGCTCCCTGTCAGTGTATTGCAGCAGCTGTTGTTGATCTTCAGCAAAATTTTACCACACATTTAGTGTACATTTTTCTATAAGTCCACTTAATTTCTAGGATAAATTTATCTAGATTATCTAGATTTGAGAAGGACACTTTCTTTCACTGAATTTAGCTCTTCTTTAATTTTTTACGATTGTAAAAAATTTGAATAACTGGAGGAGATTACAGCCCTATTGACCCCATGGCTAAAGTACTGTACTGCTAACCAAAAGGTTATCTGTTCAAACCCAGCAACTGCTCGGTGGCAGATAGATGGACAGTCTGCTTCCAGAAAGACCAACAGCCTTAGAACCCTTAGGAACCCAGAAGACTGCTCTGAAGTTGGAATCAACCAGGGGGCTGTGGGTTATTTGCCATGCTGCCATTGCTGAAATGTTAGCCTCTCTGTCCACATGGGAAATTCCCTGTGAGGTGTTTTCACGTTGCCTCTCTCAGTGGTAAGGCTCTGCGGGCTGGTGCTCTCTCTCACACACAGGTGTCATCATGATTTTGCTCTAGCCATGACACACCAGGCCTGGGACAGTTCCTCCAAGCTGGGAGACCCTGTCTCTAGTGCTGTGGTGGCTGTGGAGGCTGTCTGGTGGGTCCTTTAAACCTTGGACACAGAGTTTGCCAGAGAACCACGTGCTGTCAGGCCTAGGTATGCTTGCCAGAGCCTGGAGGGAGCGGCTTGGGGACACTGGGATGCTTGCTAGTTGGCCTATGAGGAGCTTTGGTGGCACTGAGGTAAAGCAGTTAGCTGTTCACAAAGAGGTTGGTGTGGCTTCAGGGCTCTGTGGGGTTCATCAGAGTCCCTCCAAGCGTAACGCTATCAAGCTATCTCAGATGCAGAGTAGAATGGCTTAGGCTTTCTAAGGCTGCATGGATTTATAGAAGTGCGTGGTAGAATTGGGGCGAGGCAGGCTCTCAGGTATTCTCTGAACTCTGCATGGGGGCTAGGTAAATCTAGTCTAAGGTCAGGACTCTCAGCCAGGTGCAGGTGCCTGCTGTCAGAAACAGGGCACCCAAAGCATCTCCTCCAGACAGAACAGGGGAGACCAGGGTCTCAGGTGTCTTTAATAGCACAACTAGAAGCCTGGATGTAGTCCTGTGTCACACACACACACACCACAAGCCAGTAGACGTTGAGTGGATTCCAACCCATGGTGACCCCCATCCATGTCAAAGCAGAGCTGTGCTCAACTAGAAGTCCTTGTACATTTCCACGTTGGTGATTGGCCGAGGTAGATAAGATTACCCAGCAGCGACCCTCCAGGGGAGTGGCAGGGGCATGGTGCAGAGGCAGGCGTGGCCTGGCATGCTCTTCCTTCGGAAGGGATGGGGCCTTGGCATGTTGTCCCCAGGGCCTGGAGTGATCTTTCCTGCTTGGCTGACTCCCTCCTCTCTCCTTCAGATGCTTGCTTTCATTCTCCATCATCCTCCATGAAGCCTACAGTGACACCACCCTTAAACCCTGCCTGTGTGCTCACATTCCTCGACCTCTTCATCTGACTCTGAGTTTTCCTCTTCCCTAGCAGGTGCCAGTTTTATACTTTACTGTGTTTATTGCTCACTGCACTCTACTGGCACAGTGCTTATAAGTTGGGCTGTGACCCATGAGGTCAGTGGTTCAAAAACCCCAACCAACTCCATGGGAGAATGGGATTTTCGCTTCCTGTCAATGTCACAATATTGGAACCTTACGGACAGTTTTACCCTGTCTCTGAGTTGTCTTTAACTTGATGGTGGTTTGTTTATTTGGGGCTCCTTCTCCAGTAGGCGATGGATTCTGTGTGGGCAAGGATGTTTGCTCATCCACTTAGCCCGAGGGAGCCTGGTACCCAGCAGGCCTCAGCAAGCATCTATTGTAATGGATCACTGAAAGGCAGTGGTTTGAAGAAGGCCATCGGAGAGGCAGCCATATAGGAAGGCCTAAGTGTCAGAGACATTTTGGAGAAGAAACCAAAGGGGTAGCTGGAGCTGACACAGGGGCTGAGTCGGAGGAGAACACAGAAAAGGAGATTGTGCCATAGGTGAGTTGTGACAGTGGCTGGTGCATGAAGGAACAACTTATCAAGGAGACTCCAGGGATCAGTGCTGTGGGGACAGGATGGAAAAGGAGGTGCTTTCAGAGCTCCTTGGGTGAGAGTTTGAAACCTTAGCTGGAGAAGCCTGGAGCCACAGC
>PVJH01014433.1:0-56959 GCA_004026705.1 Nesogale talazaci
TTGTAATGATGACTTCAGTATGTTTATATGTTGAGAATGAACCCCGAAAGATACAGAAAAAGGTAGACATAGTTCACAGGATATCTTGGAGGAAGTGGGGAAAAGTAGAAGGAGAATGTACAGTAAAGGACAGAGAGGAGTATGGGGAGATGGTTTGGCTAATAGATACTCCCTTTGCCTTAGATTGAAGTATATGAGATTAGGATCCGGAATATTATAAGTTAATTTGGTCTTAAATTGAACTGCCACATCAAAAGTTTTTATAGACTAAAATATTCTTTTATATTGATGTTAGTTTAAGTAGTGTTTCACAACTCTTTGGTACTAAGAGGCAAATGGTTTTCTGTCTTATAATCAACTCTTGATTATCTATGATAAAATAATTAATATTGAAATATTTGCCTCATTTTAATATTGGAATTTATTTCCTAGCTACCATTTTGGACAAGAAATCATTGGTAATAGTTCTCACAAAGAAAAATACTTCAGAAGTCATTCTAAACATAATCAATGCAGTTCTTAAAATAACTATTTTGTAGATTGCATTCTCATTCTTGTGCATCTTTTTGCCTAGACACAAAATTTAGGAGATTTGCTGGATGTCTCACTTACTTAGTGCTGCTATAGCATAAATACCACAAGTGGGTGCCTGTCATTAACTGAAGTTTATTCTTACGGTGTAAGAGGTAGAAGGCTGGATTCAGGTGCCCGCTCTAGGGGAAAGATTTCTCTATTAGCTCTAGGGGAAGGTCCTTGTCATCTTTCAATGTCTGTTCCTTCCCTGTTCAGTGATCTCCTTGTGCCATGGTATCCATCTTCTCCTCTCTGCTTTCTTGCTTAATCTGATTTTATTATATCTTAGAAGAGATTGACTTAAAATGCGCCCTATATGAATACTGTCATTAACAAAGAAAGTCAGTGCCCAAATGGGATATGTAGCCACAGGTATAAGGTTTAGGATTTTTTGAGATGGGGACACAACTCAATCAGTAGCACTGGAAATATGGAGAAGAATCTCTCCCTGAGGGGTTCTGAGAAATTCTTAGGCTGAGACCTAACTTACCCTGAGTGCTTGTGTCAATATTCAGTCTCAAGCCTGGATCCAAACATTTTGATATTCTAGAACTATGAGTTGAAGACTCTGTATCAAGGCCATGTGTAATATAATACTAATGCCTTAATGGATATTCTCAGTTGTTGGTAATATATATTGACAGGGAGCTGAAGAGCATGTAATACATTGCCTATCTGTATAGTAAGCACTCAGCAGATTTTTTTGTCTGTGTAATATGATTGTGTTTGATGTTATATTGATTGAAAACAGTTATCAAAATAACAAATCATATCACGATTCATAAATCACCTTAAGTCTTTCAAGTGTTAACACTATACTATTAATAACAATTTAAATTAAGGAATGTATATTTTTAAATTGGTTCATAAGCCTGGCCTGGCCCCATGAATAAATATGAATTTGATGCTGTTGATCTTATGTGTTGAAGGATATTTAATGATTCAGAGAGTTAACTCATTTCTCATGAGAACGCTGATAATTTCATTGAAACTTACCAAAAAAATATATACTATAGCTAATTGACTACTGTTGTACCTTCCTCCCCCACTCAAGTTATCTTCCTGTTTGAGGCATCAACTGGGAAACCATTGGGTGATGGAAAAATTCTTTCTCATAAGGTAATGGATATAAAGTATTTCTATTATAAATAGCTATGATTTATTTACATTTTAAAAGAAAAAAATAGTTTCATTTTAAAGGGAAAATAGAGATACTGGTTTTAGATTTTAAATGAGCGTGCATTCTACATGAAGTATTTTACCCAGAAACATTGCAATTAAAGACAAAATACTGGGTAAGTAAGGCCTGTGATCATCCACTACTGCTGCGTTGATTCCAATGCATGGCAACCCTGTCGGAGTGAGTGGAACCATCACATAGGATTTCCAAGTCTGTAAATCTCTTAAGGATGCAAACTTCCCGCTTTTTTGCCTGTGGAGTGGCTGATGGATTAAAACCATGGATCTTTGAATTGTCAACCAACAGCTTAATCACTGTGCCACCAGGGCTTTTGTAAAATCTGTCATCATATAAAACCAAACCTACTGCCATTGAATTGACTCAAACGTCTACCGAGCCTCAGAAAATGAAAATACATTTATGTTTTTTAAGTGTCTTGAGTTGAAGGAACCCCTGGTAGGTGTAGTAGTTAATGTGTGTGGGGGGCTGGGAAACCGCTTGCCCCTCCATGGGAGAAAGACGAGGCTTCCTAGTCCCTGGAAAGAGGTACTGCATTCTCAGAAACCTACAGGTTCAACACTGGCCCACAGGATCGATATGAATCAGAATTACCTAGATGGCAGGAAGTTGAATGCATTTCAAAAGTTAACTTGTTCCTAACCAGCATTTCCTTTAGGTTTTAAGACTATTGTTAAATTAGAAAAAAATAATTCCCCTAGAGAAGTATAACTTTGAATTGGAAATTGTTTATTGATTTCTGATTTTTAGCCTTAAAGTAAACTAAGGAGCACAGTCTAGTTAGCCTTAAAATAAATAATATAATAGAGCAACAAGATGTTTTTAGTTTTACTGCTTGTTTCTAATCCAGTGTCACTTTAAATGGTATTCTTTATTTGCTTTGTAATTATCATTTTACACTTAAGTAATAAGAATATAGTTCAGATCTTCCCAAAAGAATGACAGAGCCAATTCCAAAGCTTATGTCTATCTATTTTTAATTAAATGGATATTAATTACTATAAGGAAAAGGAGAAGGTTCTAATGGACACAGAGCTGCTTCTATGACCCCTTGCAAAGGAGAGGAGTAGGACAGAAGTACAGACAAATATGGGACAAGAGGGAAAGGGGAGAACCCTGCTAGAGGAAGAGGGAATGGGGGACTCTCCTGCTGTGTACATAGACATCGTCGGTATTACTGTTTATCTTTGACTTGGGATCTCTTAGGTGGGAGAACCAAATCTACGATGAATGGTGTTTGTTTAAAAATATACTTGTATACTGGGTATTTTTGATAGTGATAATAAGCAATTCTTTATGCTGAAGATCCATTTCTTGGAGAGGATTTTATTTTGAAAATACCCATAGTTGTAGCTCATGCATCTTTGATAAACATAGTAGATTTTGTTTCTTTCTTAAAGTAATAATTGTGTATTTTTAATGTGCTATAAATTGTTATGTATCTTATACTGATCCATCGACTTGTATTTCTGAATGTGTTAATTTTAGTATCCTAAGATGACGATAACTTGGGGATCTGATCATGATTTTAGTGGAATTCAAAGTTTTTAGTAAAGTTGTGATGCAATCATGATTTTAGTTGAATTCAGTTTTTAGTAAAGTTGTCAAATATAGTTGGCAATAGATAAATCCCTCTTGGACTGAATTGAAATGAAGCCACAGATGACATATTCAAATTTTGCAGTGAAAAAACACTTACTCTACCTGTTGCTATCAATATACAGAAGTGTATTTTATTAGCCAGTAAAGTGATATAATAGATTAATGCAAAAATACTTTTTTATTGTGGGAAAAATAAGTCTTACAGTCAGAAGTCTGGGTTTTAATTTCTCAGTGTACTTGTTCTGTTTCTCAGCAAGGTCACTCAAGTAGGTGTAATAAAAGCTCCATCATGAGTTGTGTCCTGTTTCACAGGGAATGTGTATGAAAGAATCTGAAATTTAGGTCTCTAGAGATATAGTTACACATATTCTCATGGCTTTATTCTTACACGTCTTTACAGTATAGATACTAGGCTATTGACTCACAGTAACTTTTGTTTTGAGGAATGCACTGATCAAGCCAGACATTTCACAGAATGCTCAGACTGCTGTTATCCTTCCATCCTGTCTCCTGACGGGGCGGCCAGGACTACATGTTGGGGGTGTGCCTCAGTTTAATAGGATCAAAACATATCTTGTTTGATTGTATTTTAAAAGGCACTTTCCCCTCTTTCTTTAGGTAAAGTGATGATATTTTATTACATCTTTGAACTCTAAGTATATCAGTACTTAAAAATTGCTTAATGGACATTTTACCATTTTAAGTAGAAAAATGAAACTTCATTGATCTTTTAAGAAAGAACTGTTCTAATAGTTAAGTAATTAAAATGAACTGACGTCAAGTATCACAACTCATCCAGTCTTTTTATTTTTAAATTTTAGAATGAAATCTTGGAAATTGCTTTGGATCAGAAAGGACTTACCAATGATAGAAAAATTGCTTTCATTGATAAAAACAGGGATCTCTATATTACCTCAGTTAAACGATTTGGAAAAGAAGAGCAAATTATCAAACTTGGTAAAAAAATGTTTAATTCATTTAAGATCATGTTTTCTTTTTGCTTAGGTCTTTTCTGTAAGGTTGCTTGCTTGAAGGACTGCGAATGTTTTGTTCTCATAGCATTTCTCATCTACTTGACTCCTTTGTAGTAGCAAGTTTTTTGCTGCTATACCTAATTGGAATTGAAATAATACCAGTAAATTAAAACTATAAGGGCTCCAGCTAGTATATTCAAGTCTTTTCAAACTTCTTATGTGAATTTTGATACATGTTATGATCATTATGCAATCAGAAACTAGTCATACCAACTAGAAATTAGATTGGACTGATTATTTATTTTTGCCATATTGTACACCATCCACTGTATCCATTCACATATAACTCTGTTATTCACTCCATTCATATATAATTCTATATAACCCCTCTTAGTGGGGTTATACAGTCATTCATGCTATCAGCTCCCCGTCTCCCCACTCCCTCTCTTCCCGTGCCCTCAGGGCTGTAATTTTGAGGTTTGGGGTTGCATGGGGATGAGAAGACGGGCCGTATGACCATCTTGTTGCCATTGTTTGTAAGTTGATTTTTAAAGAAGATTTTCATTGTTTTTAAATTTGGACTCATACTACATTAATATTCTTTTTAAATTAAGGAACAATGGTGCATACATTGGCATGGAGTGATACATGCAATATCCTCTGTGGACTTCAAGATACTCGACTTACAGTGTGGTATTATCCCAACACAGTGTATGTGGACAGAGACATTTTGCCCAAAACGTTGTATGAAAGAGATGCAAGGTAACAGTTGCTGCATAGAAGTATATTTATTGTGGTAAACAAAAGGTCAACAGAGGTGTTATAAAGTGCTAATATTTATAATCCTATATAGAGTGATATGCTTCTGCCACTATTTAAAGTACTTTTCTCTTTAATTGTATTCAGCTAAATAAATTGTCAATTTAAAGCTGGTTAAATGAGATTTAAGTGATGGAATTCGTTCAAAATGTTGTATAATCCAAACTATTTTCCTTTATAGGAATATAACTTTTAAGCTCAATGTTATGTTAGTGGCGACCCAGTGGTAATTTTTTCAGAATAGTTTAGTGGTTTTAATATAGGCACGCGGAAGATTTTTCAGTGATGTCCACAACCTTCTGACAATCAGCCCATATTTCCTCTGCCCCAGAGTGTCATTGATTCTAAGACTTCCAGGAGGCCAAGGGTTGCTAGAATTGATTTTTCAATTGGTATTAGAAATGAGAGCTATTGGAAAGTGTAGAGTTTGTTTTTTAAATTCTCTATATGCTTTAGAGAATAAAATATATATATATTCTTGAGTTCTCTTTTTAAAAAGCAAAAAGGTGGCTGAGCCCCAGTGGTATAAGTGGTTGAGTGCGGGACTGCGGCCCACAGACTTAGCGGTTCAAATCCAGCAGCTGCTCTCCAGGAGCAAGGCTAGGTAGCTCCCAGGACCACCAGAGGGCAGTGATGCCCCAAAAAGCAAAAACAAAAACAAACAAAAAAAGCAAGCATGTCTTGTACTTTTGACAATATACAAGATTTTTCCACTCTATGCTTTATTTAGCTTTTCAGTTTAAGTTCATGTTTAATATTCAAGTTCACATCTTAGCAAGACCAGATATGCAATAGCTTATTTTTAAAGCAGTTGAACTAATGAACAGATGTTACTTTCTTTACTAAAAGTTCATTATTTTTGATGATTGTACAACACTTCTTGATGTGATTGAACACTTGAATAGTAATGTGTATACTATATGCAATAACCTGTTGAACAAACAAACAAAAAGATGTAGTCACATAAACTCACAGGAACAGGACAATCTAGAGGGTTGCTATGAATTGAAATTGACTCCATGCAAGTGTTTGGTTTTGTTTTGAATGCAAGCATGTACTAAAACTGATACTTTTATTTTAAAAACCAAAGTTTGCTATTTTTTATATGAGAAAATCTTGGAATTTAGTTTAATTTTATTGGCTTTACATTTTTATACATTTAAAAGCTAAGATACAAAATGATTTTTATAATTTAAAGTGGTTTATCTTTAAACTCTCTGTCACACACAAGAGGTAATTTCAAATACTTTTAGGAATGGCTCTCAAATGTGTAATGGCTTTTGCTGCTTTAAACTGCTTTAATATTTTACTTCAAGTATGTATAGCAAGTTAGATTCAAATGTCTGTGGAAAGATATGCCTTTTTCCTGAAGTTACATAATTTTAATGCATATTGAGATTGGAAACTTCATCTGTATGTTAGGGGTCCACTCCTCAAATTAAATATAGTTTACATGTAAAATTTTTTTCCTCAAAATATGACTTTAAATAGCACTTCACTCTTTTTTTTTTACAGTGAATTCAGTAAAAACCCTCATATTGTGAGTTTTGTTGGAAATCAGGTAACCATAAGACGAGCTGACGGCTCCCTGGTTCACATCAGCATATCACCATACCCTGCTATACTCCATGAATATGTGAGCAGTTCAAAGTGGGAGGATGCTGTCAGACTCTGTCGCTTTGTCAAGGTACTTTGCATTTCAAAATCCCTGGTTGCACATCTACTGCGTGTTAGTGTTCTAGTGTGCCAGATGGGAAATGATAAACAGTGAAAAGTCACCAGGGATTGAATTGACTGATGACAGTTAAGAAGCCTTGGTGGCCTAATGGGTTATGTGTTGGGCTGCTAATCTCAAGGTCAGCAATTCGAATCCACCAGTAACTGTGAGGGAGAAAGATGAGGCTTTCTGCTCTAGGAAAGACTTACAGCTTCGGAAATACAAGCGAGTGGTTCTACTCCGCCCCATAGAGTCGCAATGAGTTTGAATCGATGACAATCGATGAATCGAGTGAGTGAGTGAGTGGCAATAATAATTAATTTTGGATGACACAAATGGTTTGCACTCAACTACTACAGTAAAGTTGAGAATCAAGCAACAGCACCGCAGGAGAAAAGACCTGGCAGTCTGCTTCCATATGGATCTCAGCCAAGGAAACCCTATGGACCAGTTGTACTCTACAGCACAGAATGTTGCTGTGAGTCATAAATTGACTCAGTGGCAACATTTTTTTGGTTTTATTTTCAATATCTTTTTTTGTTGTTGTTTAGAAAAGTCATAATACAGCCATATGCCAAATCAGTAGTTTCTATGTGTGCAATTCCATGACATCGATTACATCCTTCAAGTTGTGCAGCTATTCTCACCCTCCTTTTCTTGTTGTTCCATTTCCATTGATATAAACTTACTGCTTTCCAAGTTTCTTGTCAAAATTTCTGTGTTGTCAATTGGATCCCATACAGACAGATCTTAAAAGAGCACAATGCTAAAAGCAGACATTATTTAATAGGTAAGGTAAACCATGTTTGGTTTTAAGAAGAATATATTTCTGGTTTAAGGTTCAAAGTATGACTATTATCTCCAGGCAATAGTTTCAGGGACACAATCAACCTCCCTGACTTCAGAAAGTGTGAGGTCCATGGGAATATGAATTTCTGTTCTCCATTTCCCTGCTTTTGATCAAAATTCTTCTATAGAATCTTTGATCAAAATGTGCGGTAACAGTAGCTAGGCAACATCCAGTGTTCTAGTCTCATGGCAAAGAAGACAGTTTATGGAAGCAATTAGTCATGCATTTCATATCCTCTTCCTTTTTTTGACTCCTTCCTCTGTTACTCCAGGTAAATAAACACCAATTATGCATTTGTTGATCTTTGCAAGCATTCATTAAGAGTACAGTTTTGTTTTTCCTAAAAGGTTGGAAAACAGAATGATGATGCCTTTTGAGAAGTAAAGACAAGTGATACAGGCAAGATGATAAATATTCCCATGTAATTTAGTCTGAAGTAGCTTTCCTTAAAGAGCTCTGGGGGCATGATGGCTACACATTTGTCTATTAAGCAAAAGGTTGGCAGTTTGACCCTACTAGTGACTCTGTGGGGAAAGGACCTGGTCATCGGTTCCCATACACAGTCCTCTTACAAAGAGGACATCCTCTGGGGGAAGTTCGCTTATAACACAATGGTAGCACTTTCTCCATACTGGTTGATGTAAAAATCATCCCTGCAGGTGTTTTTTTCTTTACTGTTTAAAAATCTTTTTCTTTTTTCTAATATAATATATTATTAATTGGGAGTTAAAACATATATCATTCTTTAGTTCAATCTCCGCAGGCAGAATTGTACAATTACTTCCGTCGTCTGGAGCTTTTTTTCCAAGCAGGTTCCTCAGAGATTCTGATTGATTAGATCAGGGGCCAGACCCGGGCTTGGATGATTCTTTTATACAGCTATATTTAAGAGCCCCTGTTGTAGCTGAGCATTTCCAAACTTAGATGAATCCAGCATGTTCCAAATGTGTTTGGCTACAGATTTCTGTTATTGAACATCAGCTAACATCTCTTTTGAAGTGACTTTTACTACTTTGTCTTACAATGAGTTCTTTGTCGAAATCTGCCATTTAGTGTTGTCAGGTAACTTCATTATTTCCCTGTTTCCTGTAAGTTTTATTCTTTGATACTTCATCAACAGGCTAGAAGGCTTGTAACTATGAATTGTCTTAAAAGTTTGCGTTCAGAAATTTATCTTTGATAATTAAGTATAGAACATTTCAGAAAATTTTATTCAAAGTAAGTTGTTGATGTGTTAATGTGCTTTACAAAGTGATCACAATGTATTTTCCATATAATTAATTTTTTCAATGCTGTTTATTCATTTTAAGCCTTGCTACCAGTCAGAGAACAATCTGAAGTTGATTGTGGTGCAGATTGCACAACCCTCCTTAATATGATTAAATGCTTAAACTGTACAATATAGTTAGTATGCACCAATAAAACTATTTAAAAAAAAATTAAACCAGCTGAGCCCTGGTGGCGTAAGTGGTTGAGTGCGGGACTGCGGCTCGTGGGCTTGGCGGTTCAAATCCAGCTGCGGCTCTCAGGAGTGGCGCTGGGTAGCGCCCATGACAACCAGAGGCAGGGATGCCCCAAAAAAAGCAACAAAAAAAAATTAAACCTAATTTTATTGTTGTTATTGTTAGATCATGTTGAGTCCATTTTGACTCAAGCAAAACATGATGAAGTAGAAGCACTTCCTGGGTTTTCTTGACTGTCAACTTTAGGGAGACCAACTATCACACAGGCTTTGAATTAGCAGACAAGCTTTTAGTAGAGGAGCTGAAAGCTCGTTATACTTTTATTATGGGTGTTTAAATCATTGTTTATTTTTGAGGCAATTTAGCATGCTAGTTGAGATCACTGTTCTCTTGTTTAATCTTAGGAACAAACCATGTGGGCATGCCTGGCTGCCATGTCAGTTGCTAATAGAGATATGACCACGGCAGAAATAGCCTATGCAGCAATTGGTGAAGTAAGTAAACAGTGCTGACATATGAGTGGGGTGTGGAGTGAGGAGGGTTTCTTCCTATACTTTGTCACATCTCTCTTACTAACCATTTCACATATTTTTTTCTTTATTTAGATTGATAAAGTTCAATACATAAATTCTATAAAAAGTCTTCCATCTAAAGAATCAAAAATGGCCCACATACTAATGTTCAGTGGGAACATACAGGAGGCTGAAATAGTGCTTCTTCAGGCTGGTCTGGTATATCAAGCGATCCAAATCAATATAAATCTCTACAACTGGGAAAGGTAATAAAAATGCTTTTTATGCTAAAATCTGACTGATATTAATGCATTCCTCCACCTGCCATGTAACAAATTGCATTTTTCACTGTATGTAGTAGAGCTACTTTACGCAGAGCCTCCTGACAGAACAGGCTAAGGGGAAGGAATGTGTCTCCTACTGCCGAGTGACCTCATGAATGGCACCAGAACACTGTGTGGTGCAGTGCAGAAAGAGGCGTCCCTCGGGTTGGGAAGGATTCAAAATGCATCCCACTGGATAAAGCAGAGGGTTTGTGAAAAAGGAAGATCTTTCACAAGAGGGATTGACGTGGTGGTGGCACCAATGGGCTCAAACCAAGCCGCCAGAACTGGGTGGAGTTTGTTCTGTTATACTGAAAAGGGTTGGCATAAGCCACACCAGTTTGCTAGCAATGGACAACAGGAACCACAGTTGACCCCTACCACAGAAGAAGTGAGTGATATTTATATTTATGAGTAGTTTGCCATTAAAGATACCTACTTTCTTTTGATCGTGTGGCGGATTAGAATTCAGGAGTAGAAAGGTGAAAAGGAAATGTAGACAATTTCTCAAATTTCTGATTTGAGAAACTCATTAAATGGTGGTACAATTCGCAGACTTGGTAGGGAAGGTTTCAGTTTCCAGTATGTTGAATCTGAAATTTCTGAGGAGCTAAGTACCATTGTTGATTTGCTGGACCTCATGGAGAAGGTGTCCTCTTGAACTGGAAATGTAGATCCACGAGTCAACAAAGCCTGAAGAATGAATGCAATTGCTTGGAACTTGTGTAGAGTAAGAAGATTTCAAATGCACTTATGTGGACAGAAGTCCATAGGGAGATTAGAATAAAGCAGTCAGGCAGGCAAAGGGGAGCCAAGAGAGCTTTGTGATGCTTTGGAGGAAAGAAGGAAGGATTTTTTTGCAAAGTGATCAACAGTAACCTCTCCTGCATTCAGCTTTGGGAGAGATGGTTTTCAGAGACCAGGTAGCAGGCTACTCTCTCTCACCCTCTCTCTCTATGGCACCTTCAGTTCCTCCACACATCTTCCCAGAATTGCGTCTGTCAGTGAACTAGAGTGTAGTACAGGGACTGTGCTATAAAATTGGCTTATACTTTTCATGTTTTCTTTTTCTCTGAGCTTAAAAGCAACCCCATACTTAAGTCTTCCAAGTACAAAAACCTTGGACATCCTACCTCTAGATGTCCCTTGAATAGAAGTAGTAATAATGATGGCAGATGATAGATTATGTGACCTGACCGACATACTAGAATCTATTTAATGTATGCATTAATTATCTATGCTAATATAATTTTGCCACCCTGTTTTTGTCCCTTGTCTATATAGATTCATTATTATCAGTCAGCTGTTCAAGGGATTGTGAAAGATGTTTGCTAACTGTTGTCTTAGAAAGAGAGAATGAATGATGGTGCTGTGGGCTAGGTGTGAGCCTGTGCACCCTGAGGTCAGTGGCTCACAACCCATCAGCCACTCTGTTGTTTTGCTGGATTATTCTGTGGCTCTGTCACTATTTACCTTTGCAGATACTTGTGTCATCTTTCTCTTTTCACATTATAAGGTCCTTGAAGGGCACAAGCATTTTATCTTATCTAGTCACAAAGTAATAAAAAAGACAGCTCTCTGCCATGGAGTCAATTCTGACTCATAACAGCTCCAGGCCGGAACTGCTGCTGTGGTTTCCAAGATGGTGACTCTGCAGCAGTGGTTCTCAACCTTCTATGACAGCCCTCCTGCGGTGGGGACCCCCAGCCATAACACTATTGTCATTGCTACCTCGTAACTGTCATTTTGCTGCTGTTCTGAGTCGTAATGTACATATCTGATATGTAGATGTCTTTTCATTGTTACAAATCGAACATAATTAAAGCATAGTGATTAATCACAAAAGCAATGCCATTATATATCGTGAAATATTTACTTCTAATGATAAATGAATGAAAGGTTGTCTTGAATCATGGTATAGCATGGGTAACGGTCTTCACCCCGGGTCCTTGTATGTGGGCGTATCTGCATGTGGCAGAGCCACCTGGGGTTGGGTAGAGAGACTGTGTCTGGGTTCTTAAGGGGTCTTAGGCGACCCCTGTGAAAGGGTTGTTCGACTCCCAAAGTGGTTGCAACCCACAGGTTGAGAACCGCTGCTTGACAGGAACAGAGAGCTCCTCTTCCTCCTGCAGAGCAGTTGGTGATTTGAACAGCCAACCTTACAGATAGCAGCCAGATGAATAAATTACTACTTCCCCAGGGTTCCTCATCTCTTTGTCATAGGTACTTTTTTATTTCTCTCCAATCCTCTTAATCACTGGGCAGTGCTCCTCTTTTAGAACTGTTTATCGACTGTCTACTATGTGTCAGTCAGTCAACGTTGGTTGACCCATAGTCTACCCATCCTTAGACTCAGTTGACATGATCTCTCCCAAGCAATATTTGCAACCAACAGCACTTCTATAGCAATTAAAGATATCACTTGTAATGATAGTTATGGTCTTTTAATGGATTCTTGTTATCCTTTCTGTATTACTCTTTTCAGATATTTATGTTATCTTTCCCTGTCCGAAAGACTCCTGGTGGTCCAATGGTTCAGTCTGTTAACCAAAAGGGTCGGTGTTTTGAGGCCACCAGCTACTCCAGGGGAAAGAGATGCGGCTACGTGCTTCCATGGAGATGGCTTCTTTGGAGCGCCTCTGTGGCAGTTCTATTCCATCCTGTTCCTATGAGCCAGTGGGTTCTTCTTTGTTGTCCATCTCCCTCTTGGTATTTTCAGTTCCTCAAGGGTTAGAAGTATTTTTTAATAGGTGTAGGGTTGCTATGAACAGGGATCGACTCAAAGCAGCAAGTTGTGGGGCACTTTTTTGTTTGTTTTATACATGATAGGGAGGGCAGTGGTGATCCAATGGTAGAGCTGTCACTTTCTGTGGGAGTCCCAGGTTCAATTTCCAGCCAATCACCCTCACAGATAGCCAGCACTATCTGTCGGAGAAGGGTTGATGTTGTTATGCTGCTGAACATGTTTATTTTACTTTATGATTATTTCCCAACATGTTTAAAGAGAACATCCAGACCAAAGGGTCTAGAAGGAAAGGCCTGATAATCATCTGAAAATTAGCCAGGAACTCTGTGGCATTTCCAATGAAACTCCATGGATCACAGGGTCCTGGTCTTGTTGTGCATGGGGTTGCCATGGGTTGAGAATAGACTTCAGGGCAGCTAACAACAAAATACGTGTTACATCCATAAACCAGCCCAACACACCGCCATCAGGGTGATTCTGACTCAGTGAGTGATTCTGATTCATAGTGATCCTCTACCGGGGTGATGTGGAGCAGTTTTTATACCAAGTTTTTTTCTTCTTTTTTTAGTATTTATAAAATCAGTCTTGGACCATATTGGTCAAACATTTAATTACCACTACCGTGCTGGGTGAACGACTTTTCTTTGTTTTGGTGAGTGATGTTCGCTGGTAAGAGGATTTTGCTGACCCTCTGTGGCGCCAGGGCTGGACGTTCTCCACTCCTGCTGTGTGGGGTTTCCAAGGCCGTGAGCCTGCAGGGGAGCAGACAGCCTCATCTTTCTCTCGCAGAGCACCTGCGGAGTGGGAGCCGTCCCTCTCGTGTTCGCAGCCCACTGTTAATACTGACTGTTTATTTCTGAATGAGTGGATGCAGGCATTGATGAAAATTTACAGACAGTTCAATGCCATGTAAGTGATGTCTTAGGCAGTGATGTCTTATTTATGATGTCAAGAACTCTTCATGCCATAGAAACAATTCCGACTCCCAGTGGCCCTATAGGACAGGTCAGAATTGCCCCTGTAGAGTTAGGAGGCTGTAACTCTTTACGGGAGTAGAAAGCCTCACTTTTCTCCCTTGAAGCAGCTGGTAGGTTCAAACTTTGTTTGTTTGTTTTGTTTTTGTTTTTTGGGCATCGCTGCCCTCTTGTGGGAGTGGGAGGCCCAGCCTTGCTGCTGCTGGATGTGAACCGCCAAGCCAATGGGCTGCAGTCCCGCACTCAACCACTACGCCACTGGAGCTCAGCCCAGGTTCAAACTTTTGACCTTATAGTTTGTCATCCAGTGTGTAACTTACTATGCCAACAGATCTAATTTTGATGTAAGTAGAGTAAATATTAGGTCCTCTGCAGTTTCTGTGGACTTGTTTCCCTAGTTTCCCAAGACTAACACAGTTCAGCATAAAATAGATATAACATGTATAGCTTTTCATGCCCAGAGATTAGAATACATATGGAGAAATAAATTCTAATGTGGGAATTAGTTTTGTTGCCTTTCTTGGCCTGTTTTATCTATTAAAGCCAAGAACTCTCATTTTCTGTGCTTGTAAATGTTTTCAAAAATGGTTTAAAAATTATCGTGCATATTTTGCTTAGCATAGGAGTAAGTAATGAACTTTTATGGGAAATGATATTCAGTTATTTTATAATAGTGGATAAAACATTGACATGTGGTTTTAAATTCAATCTTTTATTCAAAAAAGATTTGATCTCAGGACTGTGCATCCTATGTGCAGATGGTCATTGCAGTGGTTATATTGTGAGTTAACCTGGCTGGGTTACGGTTCTCAGTGGTTTGGCATTTATGTTGTTGTCCTCAGTGAAGATCTCTTCTTTAACCACTTTTGTGACAAGATGTGCTATGAGCAGCCAACCACAGAGAGTTTCCTTGAAAGTGTGTTCTGCTTCCAATATGTATGGATGTTCTGGAAAAACTTGGCTTGCTTTGATCCTGCATCTGACTTCTTCGGTTCTGTGGACTGGAGCCTGCTCTGCCATATTTCCTGCAAATTCTGTGAACTGTTCGCCGCTGGCTATTTTGCATGCCAACTTTGGATTCATCTGCTTCTTAAGCCCAGCAACTTGCAGCCTGAACCAGCTACTGATCTTGGTTCATCAACTCCCGCAGCTATGTAAGTCAGGAGAAACCTGCAGTCTGGCATCAGACCCACAGACTTATAACTTGCTTACCTCTATCATTGCATGAAGCATTTCTTTCAGATAAATCTCTGTATATGAAATTTATAATATAAACTTCATTGATTTTCTCCTCTAGAGAACTCGGCCTGAGACTGTCATGATCTATACTTTTTCTTTTTTTAATTCACTATGTGTGTGAATTAGATTAATTTTGTGTGTTTTACCTTTGAAACCATCAACAGTATTCAACAGTTCAAACTACACATCAACCATGACCACCCATATTATATCCCCTTCTCTATCTTGATATCTCTTCTCCCTCATATGTACCTCCATCCTTCCTTTCACCCAAACAAATACCAGTTAACCTTCTAGTCCTTTCCTTCATCTTCCTATCTTTTCCCTCCTCCCCTTGGGAATCTCCCTTTTGGATACAGCCATTGTTTTTATCTTTATTATATAGTAGTAGTCTCATATAATATTCATCCTTGTGGCCAACTAAATTCACTGAACAAAATGTTTTCCAAGTTCATCCATGTCATGGGGTGTTTTGTGGTTTCATCATTGTTTTTTTAATTTTGTTTTTTAAATTTTTTATTTATTTAGTTATTTGGGGGGGGGGGGGGCATCACTGCCTTCTGGTGGGAGTAGGAGGCCCAGCCTTGCTCCTGGAGAGCTGCTGCTAGATTTGAACCGCCAACCCAGTGGGTCACAGTCCCACACACAACCACTATGCCACCGGGGCTTAGCCCTTCATCATTGTTTTTAATGCTTCATAGTATTCCACTGAATGTATGTACTAAAGTTTTATTTATCTCTTCTTCTACTGATAGTCATTTGGGCCATTTCCAACTTCCTGCTATTGTGAACAGTTCTGAGATGAATGTGGGAGTGCATGTGCCTGCTTTTGCTATGGATCTTACTTCTTTAGAGTATAAGTCCAGCAGAATATTGCTGGAGCGCATGGAATTTCTATTTCCAGTTGTTTTAGGTAGCGCCATATCACTTTTCATGATGGCGTTATAATGATAGATGCTCTTTATAATTATAGATTTCAGTCTACATGCATTTACTGAGCACGTACTGTGTGTCGGTACTCCGAAAGGTGGGGGTACTGATATGACAGTCAACGCCATAGCTATGCTCTGTCTCTGTGGTACTCACAATTACTCAAACACTGAAATTGGTGCTAAAAAAGCAATTAACATGCTTTTATCAGAGTTTATAGCAATTAGATTGGCAGGGTGTTGAATATACAATTAACGGTACCTAAAGAATGGAGTCTTGTCTTTGGTTTCTGTTTAAAGTTAACCTTTAAACTCTAGGAATGTACTGAGTGATTGGATTGCCATTGCTATTATGAGGGCTCCAGATCCGACCTAAGAGTTTGTGCTAATGAGATGACTTATGTTAGATGGGACTGACCATGCCAGAAGGAGACACTGTGTTATATTGCTAGAGGTTGAATGCAAAGAGTTGGACAGTGATGTAATCACTCTTGACTATGTAATGAAACCCCAATGAAAACTCTGGACACTGAAGCTCAGGCGAGCTTCCCAGGTTTGTGTTATTGTTGCATGGAAAGATCTTGTGCTTGGGGAACATGATGATCCGTGTTAGGAAACCTCCCTGACTTCCCCTTATGTAGCCCCTCATTATGTGGTCCTGCTCTGTAAACATAAGCACAGCGCTTTTCTGAGTTCTACAAGTCATTCTGGTAAATTATCAAGTCCAACAGAGTAGGGGAACCTGAAAAGTAAAGGTGTTCTGGTGCCCCTAAGCTTTCAACGGATGTCCTAAGACAGTAGTGGGAATCCCCACATTTGTGTAGCCAATAGATATAAAGGTATTCTAGGGACCTTGAACTTTGACTAGTATCCTGAAGAGTTAATTCGGGTTTAGGAACCCAGAAATTATATCAACCAACTCAGAGGTTAGTGTGTTCTGGGGACCCCTGAAGTTGCTCCTTGTGTTTGATGTCTTGGGATGATTTAGCAATCTGAAGGACTCTGTGGCCGTTAACTTGTTGGATTTGACAGAGTTCTGGTTGATTTAGGTTGGAAGAACATATATAGGAGAATGATGGGGCAATTCTGTTTCTGTAAAGAATTGTCACCTTGGAAACCCTATGTAACAGATCGATTGTATCTTATAGGCATCAGAGTTGGCATGAGAGTAGACATTTAGATTTGATGTTGGGAGAGACACATACTTTAGAAGGTCAGAAGAGATCTTTGTGAGGAAGTGGCCCTGAAACTGAGATCTGACGCTTAAGCAGGAGTTAACCAAGGGGGCTCTTGGAAGTTCAGAGCACATACTTAGAAGAGGGAATCATAATAAGAAGGGAGTCTGAGAAACTGAAAGAAGGTCAGTGATGCTAGAGAACAAGAGATAGTGGCTGGAAATTCAGTTGGCCATAGTTGAGGTTTTAGATTTCGTTATTAGAGCAAGAAAAAACATCTAAAGGAGTTCGGAGGGAAGTAACAAGATCTGGGTTGTATTTCTAAAACGGCACTCTGGCTGCATTGCGATACAGGTTCCATAGGCTCAGAAGGGAGACAAGGAGACCAATGAAACATTGCAGTGCATCTAGGCATGTAGTAGTAGAAATGAGAAGTGAAGGGGTTCTGGAGAGAAGTGGAAGGACTCCAGAGATAAGTCGGGGTGAACTGCACAGGAGTTAGTGATGAAAGTGAATTTGGGGAATGATGTGGAAGGAGTGGGAATCAACTCTGGCATAGTGAGCTTGGCTTCTTTGTTTTTTATCATTTGTAACATAGCCCTCTAAAAATTTCTTGCTCCTTGCCTTAAGTGAGACTTTTTCCTCCTTAGAGCATTGCATCAGTTTATTCTCTCTGATACCACGTTCCTTAGGATATGGAAGTGAGCAGAGTTGATGCTTTCTTTGTCTCTGCATTGACACTGAAGAATATCATTCCCCATCTTTAAAAAAAATCTCATTCTTTAAGTTTTATGTAGATGATCATACTTTGTGTTTCAAATTTTCTCTACTATTCCTAAATCCAGCTTCCTACTCAATATTTCCATTGTCCCTCTCTTAGGGTCCTGAACCTCCAGCCTTGACAATGACCAGTTTGAGGGTGAGCTCTGCATCTCCCTTCCTTCATTTTTCTCAGAATTTATTTTAGACCTCACTCATCATTTTATCTGCAAATATTATAAACACAGCTGTAGTATTGCGATGCGGCCTTTAAAAATTAGTGATAATTCTGTTTTAATTTTTCTGAATCTCTCATAAATGTTTTGTTTTATATTGTTTGAATAAGGATATAAAAATAAATTCACCATAAAATCCCAAGTGTTATAATTGGCAATATATTATTTTTCTTTTAATGTGTGGGTTCTACAATTTCTCCTTTGTTTTCATTTTCTTTGCAGTTTTTCCATTGACAACACTAAATTAACAAACTTTCCCGTCTGGACTTGGTTGGTATCATTTACCGCCTTCTTATGTCTAGGGCCTTCTATGTAAATTAGTTGTTGGATCTAGAGGCTTGATTTCGTTTAGATCTATCTATCAATCATCTATTTATCATCTATCATCTATCATATTCATTTTTGTAAGACATAAGACTCCATCAAAGATTGTGTTGTGTGTTTCCATCAGGAGGACATAATGGCTTCTCTGCTGTGATATTAGTAGCCATTGATGATCACTGCTCAGCTCCATTAATTAATTAAAGCAAAACCCAAACCTACAGCCTTTGAGTAGATTCCAACTCACAACAACCTTCTATGGGGTTTCAAAGACAAAGTTTTTACAGAAGGAGATAGCCCCATTTTTTTTCCTGCAAAGTGGGTTTGAACCACTGGCCTTGTGGTTGACAGTCTGACACCTAGCCCATACTGCCACCTGGGCATCTTATTAATGAATTAAGAGTTACAAAATACAATATTGTAATTCTTTCATGTCAGAGTATGAAATGTAATTGTTGGGTGATAAATAGATTGGTTCTACAATTCCTAAATTTCTAGATTTAAATAATCTAGATGGTAACCGATTTTTATCATGTTACTCTATTTGAGAAGTATAGTATTGCTGATTAACTTTCTATCATTCATAGTTGAATTTGAAAATAGCATGCAAAAAAAAAGGAAAAATAGCATGCAACCTAATATAAGAGCAATGGTTAGTGACACCCATTGTGATAACTCATAGTATCAATCCTCCCCTCCACAAATCTTCTATACTAGCTCATGTATAATCTTTAGTGATTAAATTTTTTTAAGGACTCCCAACTCATGTTGACCCTATTGGACAGATAGAACTGCTTCTTTCAGTTTCTGAGACTGTAATTTTTTTCAAAGCTATGTATTTAAAACTTTTTTTTTGGGGGGGGGGGCATCACTGCTCTCCGGTGGTGGAAGTAGGAGGCCCAGCCCCACTGCTGGAATTGAACCTCCAGTCCCAGTGGACTGCAGTCCTGTGCACAACCACTACGCCACCGGGGCTCAGCCCTTAACCTTTTTTAAAAATCATTTTATTGGCGGCTAAGACTGTACTCTTAAGGGAGTAGTAAGCTCTGTCTTCTCCCAAGCCTTAGCAATATTTATTATCAAGGTTAGAGTAAAATTATATATATGTAGTTAAAATTGCTTAAATGTGCTACTTCTTAGATTATATGCATACAAACCAAAGTTGTAAAACTTTTCTGCACTGAATCACATTATTAATTACCACATAATTAGTAACTCAGTAGAAGCTTTTTAAATTTTTTCTTTTCCTGAAGCTTCAAATCACAAATTAGCATAGAGCTTTACTCTCCTAAATGTGGTAAGAAAACATTTCTATATCTATTGCAGCAGTTCTCAACCTGTGGGTTATGACTCCCTCTGGGGGTCGGATGACTGTTTCACAGGGGTCACCCGATTCATAACAGTAGCAAATTACAGTTATGATGCAGCAATGAAACTAATATTATGGTTGGCAGTCACTACAACATGAGGAACTGTATTAAAGGGTCAAGGCATTAGGAAGGTTGAGAACCACTGACCTAGTGTATGCTTTTAGAGAACATTTAACTAATGTATCATTTGATTATTTGCCTTGGAGGTATTCTGATACATGCAAACTAGGTTTATGAAAATGTTTTTGCTATAACTGATATTTTATTGAAAAAAATAAATTTCTACTGAAACACTACAGCAAAATTTTATAGACATTTTGGGGTCACTCCCCTGACAATGTCACCTAGCCTGCTCTGCAGTCCCTCTCTCTAGTAAGGCCCTGGTGAAGAGGTAGCAGTTAGGAGTGTCGGGTATGCATAGTGATTCTTTAATCAGTAAAAGATGCTGCTATCAGATTGATACCTACAAGGGTTTTCCCACGTGGGCCAGAGTAGAGCTGTACCTCACTGGATTTTCGATGGCTGGTTTCTCTAAAGTAGATTGCCAGATTTTTCTTCTGAGGTACCTCTGGGTAAAGGCAAGCCTCCGACCTTTTTGTTGATACTTAAAACATGGATGAACCTGGATGGTCTCTTGCACTACCTAGGTATTCCTTTATGTGTGTGTATGTTGGTAAAAACAATTTTCATTCTTATACAAAGTGAATTTGTTCAAGCTATTCGAAAGATCATATTTTGAAATGCTAACAAAATTTTTATATAACTTCCTCTCATTTAATATCAGAGAACGTGGATTTATTCCAGACCCAGGATCTAATGTCACATTTGTTTGGTTGCCAAATAACCATTTAAAAACTAGAGACATACTGTTCCCAAAACCCTTATATAATTTGGAATAAGATCCCTCCTAAATGTGGTAAGGAAACGTTTTTATACCTAGTGCATGCTTTTAGAGAGCATTTAAAATAGCACATATTGTTTGAATGTTTACCTTTCGTCCATTGCTCTTCAATTGCATAATTAATGATCATAATAAGACTTAAAGATCCTTTGGAATGGTTTTGAAAGCCCCCAACCATAAGGGCTGCTATGTTACTCCCACTTAGAACATGATTTCCAGTTTTGTGCAATCAAGAACCTCTTTCCCCACATGTACAATCCTAAAGAAACAGTGAAAAATGGAACCTCTTGAGTGCCATCACTGATGGCACAGTGATGAAGTGCTCAGTTGCTAACAGAACAGTTTCTCCTACTCTGTGGGAGAAACCACCAGGCAATCTGTCCCTGTAAAAATTTACGCTGAGGATAGAAAACTTCATGGCCCTGGCTTTGGTTTGCTTAGTTTACTCTCCTTTTGTGTGTGTGTGTGTGTCTATGAAATAAAGAGCAAGTTTATTAAAGAAGTGGAAAAATTGAGAAAAACAGTCTTTAGGGAAAAAAAGGCCTGCACAGGGACCATTCCTCCAGTGCAAGAGAAGCCTGATTACATTCTTTTCTGCCTGTAAAAACTTATGTCTTCTGAAAGACTCATGGTCACAGACAGAAGAGGGAATGCCATGAGACTAGCAATATACTGGAGGGATAGCACGATACTGATCTGTGAACTTTACAATATGGCATATGCTGATGTGTCTTCACGAAGAAAGCATTCGGCCTCATATTGGTAAAGTTGAGTGCTCTCGAACGAATTCCAACGCATAGTGAATGCAGTGGACCTGCCCCACTGGGTTCGCGAAGCTGTGATCTTGAAGGAAACAGATTGGCTCATCCTTCTTCCATGGAGCAGCTGGTTTAAGCCAGCAGCTTTTCCGATGAAGCGTAGAAATTCACCCCTGTGCAGCTCCACAAGTAAACAAAACAAAACAAAACTCGCTGTCATTGAGTCAGTGTTAGCTGAGAGCGACTCCCTGGGCGAGTAGAAAGCCCAGTCTTTCTCCTGGAGCTGCTGCTGGTTTTGAACTGCTGACCATTCTCGTGGCAGCACCTGTAACCACGACACCACCAGGGCTCCTTATTTGGGCTTTACCCTTTCTGTGAGTACATGGCTTACAGCAGCTTACACATTTTTCACTCACAAGGCACAGGCATATGTGAGGTGCTTATGTCCTACTGTCTCATTTGTCTATGACCCAGGGGTCCTCAAACTTTTTAAAAAACAACAGCACAACCATGAACAAATTCACGGCAGGCCGGGGATGAGTTGGCTGCTAAGCAGGACAGTAGCAGTGGCAAAAACCACTCAGCGGGTGGGACAAATGTCCTCGGTGAACACGGGCCCTAGTTTGAGGAGCCCTGGTTATGTGCTTACAAACTTCCCATAAAGAAGTACAGCCTCAGAAACCTTGTATAAGTTTGTATATAAACCTCGTGTAAGTTGTATAAGTCAAAATGACTCCATGCAGTGGGTACCCTCTAGTTATCTAGTAATTTGCCATTCCTTCCTCTCCTCTTTCAACTTTAGTAGCCTTCAAAGAATGTTTCTTTTTGTTTGTTTGTTTGTTTGGGGTTTTTTTTAGGTGTGGGGGGGCATCACTGCCCTGGTGGTGGGAGTAGGAGGCCCAGCCTTGCTCCTGGAGAGCTTCTGCTGGATTTGAACCTCCAACCCAGTGGGCCGCAGTCCCGCGCACAACCAATATGCCACTGGGGCTCAGCCCAAGAATGTTTCTTTTTGTGAGTGAACTTTCTTCTGACTTTTTATCTTAATAACCTCATGCAATATTTGTCCTTTTGTTACTAATTTCACTCAACACAATGACCTCCAGCATTATCCATGTTATGAGGTTTCCACAGGTTCATTATTCTCCTTACTACTACATTGTGTATATCTACCATAGGTTATTTATCCAGCTTTCTGTTTATGGTATTTAGATGGTTTCTGTATATATATGTATATATACAATGTACATATATTATTGTGAATAATGCTGCAGTCTCCCTGTGTTTGCATAGTTCATTTGTTTCCAGTTCTTATTTCTTGTTTCTCAAGGATTTCTAAGTACATGGTAGTGGGAGTGCGAGATTATAAGATATTTCTATTTCCAACTTTTTAAGGATGCGCCATGCAGTTTTTCATAATTGTGTTAGTTGACGTTCCTACCAGCACTGTATGAAGATTCCAGTCTCTGCACATGCTTGCCAGCACTTGTTGTTTACTGTGTGTGTGTGTGTGTGTGTGTGTGTGTATTTTAACAATTGTCTGTGAATGCTGGGTGGAGGGGGAGAGATGGTATCTCATTGTTGTTTTCATGTGAACATCTTGAATGGCTAATGGTTGTGAGTGTCTCATTAAGGGTTATCTTATTTTTCAACATCCCTATCTTCCCCAGGAACTGGCCCCTTCTGACAGCATCTCCAAAGTACGTGAAACCAAGTCTCACCTTCCCTGCTTCTAAGGAAAATTTTTGCTGTAGTCTTCTAAGACAAATGAATAAGTAAAGGGATATAATGCTGACACATACCTTTACTGATTTTAAACCACACTTCTCCCTTTTTCTTCTCAAGTGATTGGCATTGGGTCATACACAGGTTCTACAAGAACGTAAGGAAATGTCCTGAGATTCCCTTTCTTTTCAGTTTATCCATAGTTTATTATGATGTATGCAGTTGAATGCCTTTGCATAATCTGTGAAATAGGTAAACATCTTTCTAGTATTCTCTGATTTCAGCGAAAGCCTATCTGATACCTCATTGCCCATCCTCTTCTGAATCTGCCTTAAGTGTCTGGCAATTCCCTGTTAATATATTGTTGCAATCATTTTTAGATTATGTTTAGCAAAATTTTACTTTGTGTAATACTAATGATACTGTTACTAATTTTTGCATTCTCTTAGATAACCCTTTTTTAAAGATAATTTTATTGGGGGCTCATACAACTCTTATCACAATCCACACATCCATCCATTGTATGTCAAGCTCATGTGTACATTTGTTGCCCTCATCATTCTCCAAACATTTACTTTCTCCTTGAGCCCTTGGAGATACCATTTCTTCAGAATGGACACAAACAGATATCCTCCAGAAAGTTGGCCAGCTATCTCTGACTTTCACAGTTCTTGGCATGGATTACTGAGTGCTCCCAGGGCTGCCTCAGTTTATCGAAACATGTCTTGTCTATTCATATTCTTCAACTATGTGAGTCCTGTTGTCCACCAGTGCCTTCAGTATGGCTTGGAGATATTCTTTCAAGACCATCAGGTCTTGATCATAGACTACCTCTTGAAATGCTTGAATATAAGAATTCTTTGGGGTAGTTATTCTGTGTGCTTCTTTCATCTTTTAAAAAAATAGTCTTATTGGCATATAATTTACATATACAATCCAATAGTTTATCATATTAAAAAGAATTACACAGTCATCACCACAGTCCATTTTAGAACATTTTCTTCTCTCGTACTCCTTGTTATTAGCTCCCCATCTCCCTCCAACCACACCTGCCATGCCCTGAAGAAACCATTAATCCATTTAATGTCTACAGATTTACCTATTCTGGATTTCATGTATAGAAAAACATCAAACTCCCACTCTCCTCAAAAAATAATAAAGAAATAAAGTCACCATCAATAGCAAAATAGGTGTTAAATTTTAACCCAACTATCCACAATAATCCACTTTCCAATGCGCTATGCATGATAGCAAGGCTACTCACTTCCCTGTTCTATGGACAGAGGGAATTCACTCGAGGCTTAATCCATATGCATTTCCCCTCGCTTTTTTTTTTTTAACTGAAACAACTTTAAAATGGGTCAAAGGGGAGATCAAGTGTTAAGACATTACATTTTAATCTAACTGCCAAAATTGATTTTACAGTGATGTTTATCTGAAAACAGAGCCCTTCACCTCTCTTGAACATGGTCAAGGAGAGTCACAGGAGACTTACTACATGTGTGGTCCCAGCAATATAGTTTTGGGTTTCCACTATCAACCCTACCCTTTCTGCAAACCGGGTGTTCAGAATCTAAGCTCTGATAGCATTCTCTCCTTCACATTCGGATTCTATTATTTACAATCCTTGGATCACACAGACAGGTGTGCTTCTTCCATGAGGACCTTTCGCCGTCTCACTTGTTGGAAGGCGAGCCTTTATTTAGACCCCAGATGCTCTTGTTTCTTCACCACATGTTGCTATAATGTCGGTGATCTCTTCATGAGCGCAAGCATCAGGCAGAGCCATGTCATAAGAACTAATTGTTTTTAAATTGGGGCTAGAAATAAGTTGGAGCCCCAGATCCATTCATAGATCTAGTTCGCGAGAACACTATAAATCATCTGTGTCATTCATTATTTTCCCTATTGAGGTCTTTAACATTGCAACTTGAGGCTTGAATTCTTTTTTTTTTTTTAACTTTGAGAAATTCTGGCCATTTTCCCCCCTTTTCGTTTTCTAAATCCACATCTGTGCGATTTTTATTTTAATAATTTATTTTGTGTTCTCTATCCACCATTTAAAATCTCCTGTTCAGCTCTTTCACTTGATCTTTTTCCTTCAGGTTTAGTTTCTTACTCTAGAGCTAGTTTCAGAGTATCTTCTGATAGTCAAAGAATTTAGTTCTTTCCTGTCTTTTTCATGATTCTTTGCTTTCTTCATGTATGATTTCATCTCCCAACTTGCTCAGCCCTCAGTTATTAGTGCTCAGTGCATCACATCTGTTCTTCAGACAGTCTCTACATTCAGCTGGGATCTACACAGAGTGGTATTTGGGCTACTTTGCATTCATTTTGATTTTCTTTTGCCTCAATTTGAACTTGCATGTAAACAGTTGATGATCTGTTCAGAGACTTCCCCTGGATTTGTTCTGAATGATGATATAGAGCGTCTCCATGCTGTCTTTTCACAGATGTAGTCAATTTGATTCCTGTGTATTCAGTCTGGTGAGGTCCTCATTATATAATTTATGTTGCTGAAGAAAGGTATTTGCAGTGAACAAGTTGTTCGGTATGCAAAATTCTGTCAGGTGATCTCACGTCATTTCTGGCATCAAGACCTTATTTTCAAACTACTGCTCCATCTCTGGTTTCAACTTTCACTTTTTAATTACCAATGCATCTTGATTACATATTTGATCAATTTCATATTGTAGAAGTTAGTAAAAATTCTCAATTTCTTTATCTTTGTCATTAGTGGTTGGTGTGTCAATTTGAATAATAATATTTTCTAATCTTCCTTGTGGGCATGTACATATTATCCTATGACTGAAGTGTTGTACCTCAGGATAGATCATGAAACTTCCTTTGTAACGACAAGTCTTCAACTTGTCGTTCCTGCCGTTGTAGACTATCCGATGATTATGTGATTCAAAACAGTCAACATCAGTCCATCTTAACTTGCCAATTCATACCATTTAACTCTGTATATCTTCCAGTTTTTCTAGATGTACACGTGATAAATTCCACATCCAATTATTAGTGAATATTCGCAGTTGTTCTTTTGGTTTTTGAGTTCTGTATATCAACAAATTAAGTCCTGCAAGCTTGGCTCCCTCCACCTATTGAAACTCAACTCGCTGCTGAGGAGGTTCTCCAGTTGCATTTTGAGTGCTTTTCAATCTGAGGGGTTCCTCATCCAGCACGGAAATTGTCGGTGATCCACTGCTATTCATAAGGCTTTCACTGGCGAGCTTTTTAACAACGCCCCCTCCCCCAAAGGACATTGTTAGACTTTGCTCCATAATCTATGTTCATTTGGAAGCATAACTAAAACTTGTCAGTCTGGACAATTCTGTTGAAATCATGATAGCATCCCTGCCACGCACAGCCACCACTGTTTGACAAGCTCACAGATGAGTGGCGGAGGGCAGAAACAGGAAGGAGGGGACAGGCGGCACAGTCATGGCAGAAGTGCTGATGACTTAACAAGGTGCAGGTGAAACACAGGGAGTCCACAAACACTCCCACCCAGGGACAGAGGCCACGTGTGGCCACTGCTGATTGAGCTGGGGGTGGGCAGCAGGACATTCCTCAGCAAGGTGTTTTTTTTTGTTTTTGTTTGAGTGGGAGGGAAGTGGAAGGACAAAGAGAAGCAATTGGAGCAGCAAGCGACAACAGCTTTGAGAGAAAAAAGATGAGTGGATGGTGATAAGAGTTGTATAAACCCCCAATAAAATTATTTAATTAAAAAAATTAAGTCATAAAATAAAATAGAGAGCTGAGCCCCGATGGCATAAGTGGTTGAGTGCAGGACTGCGGCCCATGGGTTTGGCAGTTCAAATCCAGCGGCATCTCTCAGGAGCAGCACTAGGTAGCTCCCACAACCACCAGAGGGCAGTGATGTCCCCCCCCAAAAAAAACCCCAAAACAGACAGACAAAAAATAATAAAATAGTAAATTATCTGAAAAAAAAAAAAAGCAGCTGTGGGCTAGTGTTTTGATATGCCAGTGATTGATTTGTGTGACAAGGCCTCACGTCTAGTCCTGGGGTTGTGCTGGATAAGGGAAGAGTTCACACCTCTCTGGTCCCTCGTCGTGGGCGCTGGGGGAGTCCACGTGAGGGGAGCTGGGTTGGGTCTTGGTTAAGGTGAACAGACATCCTGCTTTTTAACAATTTAGCCACGTCCTGTGGCATTTTAAAATTAAAATAAATAGGGCTGAGCCCTGGTGGCATAGTGGTTGTGCGCAGGACTGTGGCCCACTGGGATGGAGGTTCAATTCCGGCTCCCAGGAGCAAAGGCTGGGCCTCCTACTCCCACCACCCGAGGGCAGTGATGCCTAATTAAAAAAAAAATTAAAATAAATATAGTACAATACTATTTTTGCATTCTATGAAAATTTTTGTTGCTCCATATAGACCAAAATTTTTTTGGGGGGGGCGGGCATCACTGCTCTCTAGACCAAATTTTTAATCAAGAACTCACCCCCCCACCCCCTTCCCACCCTCCGGTCAGTGGTGTCCCACTTTTCCAAGGTTAAAATCTGGTCACTTTAGTCTTGATCCAATCATTCAAAATGTGGGTGCTCTGTGTGTACACACTTCACCACTCCATAGGCCTTCTTGTTCCTCCTCTAGGACTCTCCTCCTTTATCCTTTCCTCTGGGCACTGTAGGGGCCGGGTCTGTTCCCCAGAGCTGCTTCTCTTGGTGTTAACAGCTTAGTTGCAGAGGATCTGAGCTATTTATCACTTTAAAATAGTAACACAGCAATAAAAGTTACAGTAATCATACATGTCAAGGCATGTTGAGAATGAATCCTATTTTCCTGCTAAAGAATCAGAAATTCCAAAAAATGTAGTTGCTGGGTTAAAGTAGTGTGTTGTTTGAAACAATAAATTTACTTACTTATTATTATTTTGCATCACTGCCTCTGGTGGTCGTGGGTGCTACCCAGTGCTGCTCCTGAGAGCCGCCACTGGATTTGAACCGCCAGGCCCATGGTCCGCAGTCCCCCACTCAACCACTTACACTACTGGGGCTCAGCCCAAAACAATAAATTTATAATAGTCGCTTCTGTTTAAGTTATATAGCATTGGATAGCAAGAGCACGTGAGAAGTAAAGTACTTTGGCAGTAATGGTGACTATTCCCATATGTAAAACAAAATGAAGGCAAATAAAGCGGTGGGAGAGCTGAAGTTCTGACTCATTTCCAAAATTTACATTCTGAAAGCAAACCTGGAGGTGAGGGTTAATCTCATCTTTTCTTTCAAGTCATTAATATACAGATTTAGTGTCTTTCATGGTCTACCATTGATTTCAGTGATCCATTTAGTCAATTTCATTTTAATGGAAATATTACTTTAAAATTTTAATTGCATAGATAAATACCCGTTTGGATTATAAAATGTAAATGTAGCCTAACACTTGTTTTTCTAGATGGCAAAGGCATTGTTTTCAAGCTTCATGTGCCCCAAATGGTTATTTCATCTGTTTTTCAGTTTATTCTAGGAGTGTTTTGAGGAGATCAGGTTTTAATTCTACTTAACTGGATATTGAACATAATAAATTCACTGTAGACTTTTAAAATTGGTAAAGATAAGTAGGAGCAATTATACAGCACTTGTTGATATGAGTGAACTATTGAGTGGTATTATGTCTGGATGATGGCCTAATAAAATGGTTTGAAGCAAAATAGTAGAGCTAGTTAAGCCAGTTACACTGGGTGATGTTCATTCACTTAAAGGTTATGATGGATCACAATTTTTCACTGAGTATATATTATAATTAACTCTGCAGTACTTGCCAAAGGTCAATGAAACCCAGATTGCCCCTCAACTAGTATATAGGCTGGTGGAGGAGACTAGAGGTTTATAAATAATAATTATAATACACTGCTAACAGTGATGCGACAATGTTGTTTGTGTTGCATTGCCATTGAATCTATTTGAACTCACAGTGACCCTGTGTACAATAGAAGGAAATGCTGCCAGGTCCTGGGCCATCCTCACAGGACGTCTTCTGTTTGAGCCCATTGGTGTAGCCACTGTGTCCATCCATCTGGTAAAGGGTCTTTTTCACTGCCCTTCTACTTTACCAAATGTGACAACCTTCCCCAGGGACAATGTGTCCAAAATATATAAGATAAAGTTTTGCCATACTTGTCTCTAAAGAGCATTCTGGCTGTATTTCTTCCAAGACAGATTTGTTTATTCTGTTGGCATTCCATATGTGTTAGACCAAGTAGAATAGGGAGATTGATGTGTGTGTGAGAGAACTTTACATTAAAGAGTAATTGCAAATTAAGAAAACATCCCAGTCCAGATCAAGTCCATAAGTCCTATATTAGCCCATATGTCCAATACCAGTCTGTAAATTCTTCTTCAGACTCACACAACACATGCAGTCATGGTGAATGCAGGAAGATCACAGGCCAGTGGGTGGAAAGTCTTGTGAACCCAGTGGTAGTGGAAGGACCTCGGTGCTGGCACGGGTCTCCATGTGACTTCTCAAGCTCCAGGGCTCTGACTCCATCAGCATAGATCCATGTGGCTTATCAACAGGAATGTCTCATAGTAAAAGTGTCTTTCCCACTTTGAGGGAGGAAGGTGGAGTTCCCAGAATTCTCTGGAGAAGGCCATGCCCACACAGAGACTTCATTGTCTATGACCTGATTGACAGGCTAGATACCACCCCTTCACTCAAGCTGACAGGAGATTATGTAACTGCCACACGATGGTGTTTTAAATATTGCCAACCCTACTGAAAAACCGCACTGACTGCCATCGAGTCAATTCTGACTCACAGTGACCCTACAGGGCAAGTACACCTGCTCTTATGAGGCTCTGAAACTATAGCTCTTCACAACAGTTAGAAAGTCTCATTTTGCTCCCAGGGAGCTGGCTGGTGGTTTTGAACTGCTCACCTTGTGATTTCAGCCCATCTGGCAACCACAGTGCCACCCGGGCACCTATGTTACATAATAGCATGCATAAAATGCTATGAAATACAAATAAGAGTTATTTATTTCTATGAAGAGTGTTGGCCAGAAGAAGAAATTATGCTTGATCTGGGTCCTGAAGGATAGATAAGAGTCGACAAACTGGTAAGGTAGGAAATGACCTTCCATATGAGAGATGAGCAGAAGGAACTGACTCTCCCACGCCTGTACCCCAAATCTTGGGTTGACATAAACAATATTGATACTCTCTTTTTCTTCTCATTACAGGGCACTTGAATTGGCTGTAAAATATAAAACACATGTGGATACTGTTCTTGCTTATCGTCAAAAGTTTTTGGAGACATTTGGTAAACAGGAAACTAATAAACGATACTTGCAATATGCGGAAGGTGTAAGTATTACATAGTATTTTATAATAATGTTTGTTGCTGTTGTTAGGTACCATTGAGTCACCTCCGACCCATCGCAGCCCTGTGCGCAACAGAATGAACCTGCACGGTCCTGCACCATGCCCACAATTGTTCCCATGCCAGAACCCATTGATGCAGCCACCGGGTCAGTCCAGCTTATGGAAGGCCTTTCTCTTATTCTGGACCCCTCCATTTTACAAAATACGATGTCCTTCTCCAGGGACTAGTCTCTCACGACAGTATGTCCAAAGTGTCACAGCAAACAAAGCCTTGCCATTTTTGCCTCTCATGAGCACTCTGGCCTCACTGCTTCCAATAAAGAGCAATTTGTCCTCTTAGCAGACCATAGTACTTTCAATGCTCTTCTGTACAATTCAAGTGCATCAATTCTGCTACAGTCTTCCTTATTCAGTGTCCTGCTTTCGCATGCATGTGAGGCAAGGAGGATACCATAGCTTGGGTCAAGCACACTTAGTCCTCAAAGTAGCATCCTTGCTCTTTAATACTCTAAAGAGGTCTCGTGCAGCAGATTTACTTAAGGCATCATGTCTTGATCTCTTGACCACTGCTTCCTTGAGCATTGATTGTAGCCAGCAAGACAAAATCTTTGACAACTTCAACCTTTTCTCCATTTATCATGATGTTACCTGTTGGTCAGGTTGTGGCGATTTTGGTCTTCTTTACATTGAATCATAATCCATACAGGAGGCATCCATCCTTGATCTTCATCAGCAAGTGCTTTAGTTCCTTCTTCCTTTCAGCAAGCATTGTTGTGTCATCTGCATACTGCGGGTTATGAATGAGCCTTCCTCCAGTCCTCACACGATATTCTTCTTCATCTAATCCAGTTTCTCTGATGATTTTCTCAGCACACACATTAAGCAAGTATGGTGAAAGGCTATAACCCGGACATACACCTTTCCTGATTTTAAACCATGTAGCATTCCTTTGTTGTGTTCACACAACGCCCTCTTGATCCCTGTGCAAATTCTGAATGAGCACAATGAAATGTCCTGGAATTCCCATTCTTCTTAAGGCTACCCACAGTTTATTATGGTCCACACAATGAAATGCCTTTGCATAGTCAATGAAACACAAGCACACCTCTTTCTGGTATTCTCTGATATCCATCTGACATCTACAATGATATCCTTGTTCTGTGTCTTCTTCTGAATCTGGCCTGAACTTTGAGCAGTTTCTTGTCAATGTACAGGCAGCTGTAACCATTGTTAGATGATCTTAAGCAAAATTTGATTTGCGTGTGATATCAATAGCATTCTGTTGGGTCACCTTTCTTTGGAATGGGCACAAATATGGATCTCTTCCAGTTAGTTGGCCAAGTAGCTGTCTCCCACATTTCCTGGCATAGATGCATGAGCTTCTTCAGCTTTCGAAGCATCTAAGTGGATATTCCATCAGTTCCTGAAGTCTTCTTTTTGGCTAATGCGTTCAGTCTAGTTTGAACTTATTCCTTTGGCACCATTGGTTTCTATTTATATGCTACTTCCTGAAGTGGTGGGCGGTCAACTAATTATTTTTTTGTTACAGTGACTCTCTGTATTGACTCTTCATTCCCATCTTTTCTGGATGTTTCCTGGATCATTCAATATTTTGCCTATAGAATCTTTCAACTCGAGTCTTGCATTTTCCTTCAGTTCTTTCAGTTTCCAATGTGCAAAGCTTGTTCTTCTCTTTGGGCTTTCTAATTCTAGGTCTTTGAAATTTTCATTAAAATGTTTAGCTTTGTCTTTACGAGCTGTTCTTTGAAATTTTCAATCCAACACTTGGACTTCATCCATTCTTCCATGTGCTCTAGTTACTCTATGATGAAGAGCAAGTTTCAGAGTCTCTTCTGACATCCACCTTCATCTTTCTTTCCTGTCTGTTTCAAGAATTTTGCTATCTTCTTTGTTATCTCGCAGCTCATTAGATCGTCTGTCATGAGTGTTCGTGAGATGTCAAATCTGTGCTTGGGATGCTCTTGAAATTTAAGTTCGTATTTTGGCTCCTGGGGATGTGTTTTAATTTTCTTCAGCTTTATCCTAAACTTACATATGAGCAATTGATGGTATGTTTCCAGTTGGTCTTTGATCTCATTTTAGCTGCTGATATTGAACTTCTCCATCGTGTCTTCCACAGATACAGTCAATTTTATTTCTCGGTATTCTGTCTGGGAAAATCCACAAGTATAAGTTACCTTTCATGATGCTAGAAAAAGGTCTTTGCTATGAACAAGTCATTGGCTTAGCAAAATTCTATCCTGGGACCTCCAGCTTCATGCGTATCACCAAGTCCATATAGTCCAACTGTTACTCCATCTTTGTTTCCAACTTTTGCATTCCAATCACAATAGCTATCAATGCATTTGAGTGCATGTTTAGTCCATTTCTGACTGAAGTCATTGGTAGAATTCTTCAATTTCTTCACCGCTAGCTTTCATGCTTGGCACATACAGTTGAGTTTTACGTGTAGTGATTGGATTTCCTTGAGGACAGATAGCTATAATCCCTCCACAGATAGCATTGTGCAGCATGATGGATTTAGCAAGATCCTTTCTGGCAATGAGTGCCACCCCATTCCTCTTGATTGTGTTAGTCCCAGCATAGTAAATCATATGATTTTCTGATTCCAAATGGCCAATAACGGTCTTTCTCAGCTCCTTAATGCTTATGATATCCATCTCTGTGTGTTCCATTTAATTTTGGAGCACTTCAAATTTTCCTAACTTCCTATCTCATACATTCCAAGTTCCAGTCACTAGAGGCCTTTTGCAGTTGTCTCTCTTTACCTTGAGTCATGCCCCCTCAGCAAATGAAGACCCAGAAGCTCTGCTTTACTGTGCTCACCCCACCATGATTGATTCGCCTTCAAGAAATCAGTTCCTACTCGGTCACATTTGGGGGGCCTTAGACTTGCGGTGCCCATCTGCCAGTAGAATCTCTGACGATGTTCTGCCCCCTTTGTTTAGGCTTTCAGTGTCTGAAAGTGCTTTGAAGGTGTACATTTGGTTTTCAGCAGCTCCTTCCTCTGAAGTGGGCAGACGAGTCCTTCGTTGTCTGTTCTTAGTCTGGAAGCTCCACTGAAACCTGTTGACTTTGGGTCCCCTGCTGGCATTTGAGATACCAGTGACATAACTTCCAGCATCACAGCCACCTATAAGCCACCACAGTGCAACAAACTGACGGACAAGTGGTACATAATAATGTATATGTTTTGTTATAGCTACAAGCAGTGTTCGTGTTAATAAGACAAAGGTAGACTGATTCATCCCATAGCTCTAAAAGGATAACTTTCGCCTTATTCTGGGCCTTATTTTTACTGTGTGTATGTAGTACGAGTTCTATGTCATTAATCTTAGAACCATATTATGACCAGCTAAAGTCTCTTTTTATATCATTCAGATTGTGTTCTCAATACAGAGATAAGTGATCTAGAAGTTACTCCAGCCATTTATAGATGGTTGGATGAAAAAGACTTCTAATTCCTGTTTGTTTGTTTTTTACTCCTATTAGCAACCCCTTCTGCTCTTGGGGAATTATAATCACAGAGGACACTGACTCAATCTCAGATACCTTATGACCTTGTAGAATTCTAGGGAGCTAGGCTGCACCTAGTAGAGGTACCTAGCCTAGGGATACTATTTGGGTAGAGCCTAAGTTTCTCCTAGGTTCTCAGATTTTATTATTTCAATCATCCCAGCACATATCAGCTCATAGAAGAGCCAGAACAAGAGAGTGTGTGCCAGTGCTAAATCAAAACTTGATTTGGCCACCTTCCTAGGGCTTGCTAGGCTCAGATAGGAGAAATAGAATTTATCTTCAAGTCTTATAGATCCAAGAAGCTAGACTATGGAGATAAGATTCTGAGATAGGGCAGACTTTGAACTCAAATAGGGCAGACTTTGAACTCAAATATTGTTACTCAGTTGGTGTCCTTAGTTTTTTTATTCATATATTTGGATTTTTTAAAATTTTAGTATATGTGCTGCCAAAGTGAGCACATTGGATTTTTTTTTTTTTAAAAAAAAGGATACAGAATTGACCTCTGCCTTCTTGGCACTTATCAACTATTTTGGACACACTCCTTGGGGGTAGAATGAAATGAATGGTCCACCCCAGGGGTGAAGTGGATTAGAAGGGCCTTAGGAAGAAGAGAAAGGTAAGGAGAAGGTGCCTACAATTCTTGCTGAGTCAACACATCCACGTACCACAGTTCTAATAGTGGGGTTCTGATTGACATCTGTGGGCCTCTGGAAAATTTTCAAAATGGGGGAAGCCTTTGGAGCTGTTCATAGAGTTTAGCAATGCAACATCCCCATCTGGATGCAGGATAGGCAGTTACAAGTTGTAGCGTTCTTGGTATGGACAGTATATGTTTTATAAAAACTATACAGCTTTTTTGCGTGTCTATTTGTTTTTATTAGGATCCTGCTTAGTATTTTAAATCCTGCTTGTCTAGTTGGGTGAGCACTCGCTCTACCACTTGGACAACTTCTGAACAGTTTAACGGCACCTCCCACAACTTACTTGCTCTCTTGACCTTTTGATTATGGCTTTGAAAATATGGCCATACATTAAAGTTAAGCATTCACTTTAAATTTACTAATTATATAATTTTAATCATATTAATGCCCTTCCTCCTCCTCCTAAATTTGTTCAGTGTCTTCATATTTTTTCCAGTTCTTTTACATTAGGTACTTTTGAGAACATAGAAAATAGTCTTTCTACCTTCAAAGAAATGTTTTAAGTGGTAAACACTTGACATTTTAATTTTCTTTTTTTACTGTTGTTACCAGAATGTTTGAAGAGTAACAGAAACTTCAAAGTGGGATAACCCAAATAACGTAGGTTGCTCGGGTGTCCTATAGCACCGTGCACTCATTTTCTACCTTGTAGATACCATTTTGCAGTTAACTAGAGATCATAAAGCAACATTTTAAAATGAAAATGATTTTTTTTTTTTGGTGGGCATCACTGCCTCTGGTGGTTGTGGGAGCTACCCAGTGCCGCTCCAGAGAGCCGCCGCTGGATTTGAACCGCCAAGCTCGTGGGCTGCAGTTCCGCACTCAACCACTTACGCCACCGGGGCTCAGCCTATGAAAATGATCTTTAATAGAAAATTTATCCTCTGCTGAGATAAGAGCTTTGCATTACTTGGTTTCATGTATCACACCTATCATCTGATCACAATTGATCATTCATACTTATCTACCGATACCAAAATTGTGAATGCATAAATTCTTTATTTTAGATCTATAGTTCAGTAGGAAGAAAGTGTTATTTTAAAATAAGGTTGAGACATTTATTCTCAGTCTTTGCTGAATTTTGACGGCCTCTAGTTAATAATGTGCACATTTGCCGGTGGCATAGCAGTTACGCGTTGGGCTGTGGTCCACAAGGGCAGCAGCTTGAGCCACCAGCCACTCCTTGGGAGAAAGAGGCGGCTTTCTATCCCCTCAACGAGTTACAGGCCGGAGCCCCACGGCGCCGTTTCTGCCCTGTCACACAGGGTCACGCTGAGTCAGGACCAACACGATGGCCATCAGTTTGATTTCGGTTATACTGGCCGGTGAATGGAACTGACCATTTATTAAAAAACGAAGTGAGAAGGGCATTTAGTCATTTATATCTCTGGGTCCTGAAATATCACTTGGGCACTTTTAGTATAAAATAAAATCTGTGATTCAGGCAGGTCCTCTAACAATGCTATCGTTTAGAGTCATTATTCCTGGCCTGCACTGCCATTTGGTAAATATTTTAGAAATGTATCATAAGTCTGGCCAATAAAACCACTCAAAGAATGCACTCAATATGCTGAATACATATTCTGCACTAGATAGAGCCAGAAAACATTTAAAACATTATCCTAGGAAAAAGAAAACAGAGAGGGGGGAAAATCCAATTCATGGGCAGAATTTTAGAAAGTATAGAATTCTGAAGACAATTCAGAAGACCTGACTTTGTAGTTGTTCTTGGGTTGTAGAAGAGTAAACACAGTAACCATGATCCTGGCCTCCTGGAAGGTACATTCAAATAGAGCAGACAGAGTGTGGTTTACTTTCAGTTGTGGTCGGAGAACCTTGAACGAAGTGTCCACAGTGCTAGGAGCCTTTATGAGTGCGGGAGCTGACTGAGGGTGGAGGAAGTTGCAGCGACTATGCAAAACAAAGGATACTTCAGCCAACCTCTGAAAAGTGAATAGAAGAAGCTGCCTGGGGGTGGGGGTTGACAAGTTTCAGGCAGAGAGAAAGTAGTGAAGTGGAAAAAGAGCAAATGAGAAATTGATTTGAGGGTTACAGGGTAAATTAAAGATACTGGACTTTATTGTAAAAACTGGTGGGAAGCTATTGGAGGGAAATAACAGGAACAATTTCCAGTTTTTCCATTGAAAATCCTGATTCCCTAATATATATATATATATATATAATTTCCACAAAATTTTCTCAAGTAGAAATACTAATAATTTATAAATTATCAAAGGTTCAGAAGGGAGGGTGGGAAATGAGGAGCTGATACCAAGAGCTCAAGTAGAAAGTAAATTTTTTTTTGGGGGGGGGCATCACTGCTCTCCGGCGGTGGGAGTAGGAGGCCCAGCCCCACTGCTGGAATTGAACCTCCGTCCCAGTGGGCCGCAGTCCCGCGCACAACCACTACGCCACCAGAACTCAGCCCAAGAAAATGTTTTTAAAATGATGGCAACAGATGTACAAATGTGCTTGACACAATGAAAGGATTTGATAAGAGTGCATGAGCCCCCCGAAAATGATATGAAAAATAAAAATAAAATTTGTCCTCAAATATGATTTTGTCAGTCAGTCAAGTGCTTTGATAGTATTGAAAGTATGAGCTAGAGTCCTGAGGGCCTGCTCTGGGTCCTGGGTCAGTCGTGCCTGGGTCACAAGGTCTAGAGTGGACATGATAATGAAGGTGATGAGAACACTTGGAGACCTGCACTCAAGAGAAGGACTTGAAAGATCACTCCTGGTTTCCAGATTGCAGGAAAGCGTGATGGCGAGGGAACCAGGCGGAACATTCCTGTCAGCTTTATCCTAGGGAGTGGAGATGAGAGAGAGAGAGAGGGTAATACGAATGTAAGAAAAACCATTTAACAGTAAACTCAACAGACCACTGTGGTTGGGGTAGAAGGAGAAGGTGGTGAGGCAGACAAGGCAAGGTGTTTGAGACAAGGTATTTGAGACTGCCTTCAACATGTCTAGGTTGGGCCGCAGGTAAGTGTGAAAGGCATTACTGTGGGTAAAGGGATCAGCGAAGCAGATAGACAAGTGTGAGTCTGAAGTCCTGTTATCCAATGGCCACATGTAGCAGGCAATCAGAAATATAAATGTGAACAGCCAAGGATATTCGCAAAGGCGAAGTCGCCACAAGATAAATGTGTTCTCATGGACACCCAGACTCGGTTGGAGCTCTGTAATTCCATGAGCTCTCCCCGGGAAAGAATGAGACGGCTGCCACTGGAACCGTGGTAAATGCTCACAGATAGTGGTCCAGCAGAAAGAGACTGGGGAGGAGCCGAGCACCAGACAGAAAAAGGACCAGAAAGGAGAGCGGAAACCAGACAACACTGGAACTGCAGGAGAAATTTTGCAATGAGCAGTGGACAACAAAGTCCAGGCAGGACTGCCACAAGGGACCATTTCCTTCTCTGAAGCCTGATCTTCCTCAGATTTCCTCATATGCTCCTTCGTCTTCCGCATCCTCAAGTCCTCTTCTCAGGACATTTTCTCTATTGCCCTTTTTGACATAGAACTCGAGCACTCATTGTCCCCCTTCCTTGTTTCCCAAACACCGACAACTTCTCCCTCCTGTCTACCAGAGTTTATTATCTCTCTCTTCCACTGGTCGCTGGCAAGACTGTGGTTTTTTTTCTTTGTGTTTCATCCGTGAATGAGCACACCTAGAAGAACCTGTGGCATATATACTAAGCATAAAATAAATGTTTATTCAAATTAAATGTTCGTTAAATAGGTGATTTACTTAGTCTGAGAAGGCCTACGGGATGAGGACTGCTCACATTTGATGGTGGCATCACCAAGATGTTCCTGCAATGCGTTGGGCAGACAGAGATCATGGAATTCAGGAATGCAGAGAAGAAATGAGGTAGCTGCGGGGAGTTGGGATAAAGAGTTAAGAATGGTGATGAGCCATGCAAGAGAAGAAACTGAAGGTGTAAGAATTGAAGGCAGACATGCTGGAAGCACTGAAGAAGACAGGGTGGGGGGCATCTGTGACGTGGTTGGCCCAAGACTGAAGGCGCAGGGAGAAGGATGAACACACCTATTGTAAATGTGTGAGAGCAAGGGAGGGAAAATAAATGGAAGTATGCCTCATGGCTGCTCTCTGCTCAGTAAAGGTGATTTTCAGCTGATTGTTAGAAAGATGGGGTAGAGAATGGAAAGTAATTTAGTATGATTTTGAAATTGCCTCTCTGTGAATAAGGAGAATTGATTAAGAACTAGCATAAGAGTGGCAAATGGTATTGACACTTCCTCTAAGAGAAAAGGGTGGATTTTTATATAGAAGTCATTTGACAGCTGCCACGAGAATATTCTTCAGATCTAAAAGCCACTATTGTAAGTGCTCTAACCCAAGGACCAGATGATCAATAGAAGACTGTTCTGAAACTGGATACTAGCCAAGGTGAACATGAGACATTTGTGTTCAGTGGGCTAGCTGTTAGCTGACAGCCTCATTTGTATTATAACAGGTAACTAATATCAGTGTCATCCCCTTATTGCCTTTCCCTAATAAGGACAGGGAAGAGGCCTAGACCTTTTCCCTGCAACCAAGATGAACTTCCAGTGCAGCAAAGCAACAGTTGTTCAGTATGCCATCAATAGATAGTTTTATTGTGATTGATTCGAGACATATATGTAAGTCAATATAGGGCTGGAAGAATGCCAAGACATTCATCAAGTTTTGTCTCTCTCTTTGCAAATGTTTTGTTAGACATAGAAATGAATGTTTTGCCATGTAACATTTACAAAATGTCTTTCAAATAGTCTAACCTTCCAGTGTATTGTCACTTGCGTCTTAATACGGGCAACATCTCCAATTAATAGGAATGTATTTGTTCTACATATAACATACAAAGATGTGAAAGACGTTTTATTGCGTAAAGAAAAATTAAGCAAAAAGTAAGAAAAAGAAAACCTAACTCACTGCCATCCAGTTTGACTCATACAGAGCTGCCCCTGTGAGTCTCCAAGCCTGTAAATCTGTACAGGAGAGGAGGAGAGAAGACTCAAAATGCCTTCTCTTATCAGAAATTTATGATATTGGAAGCAAAAAGAACCAAATCCTTCCTTTCATAACTGCAAGCACAAAACGAAGGAAGCATGAAATTCTGTTAAGGCTAAATTAAGCCCTCGGTTACTTAGATCTGTTAAAGCAGCAAGTAATCTCTCAGTCTGGTTTATATTCTACTTAGCTACATATTCTACTTAGCTCTCCTACATGGAAGTAAAAGCCTATTCACGCTTGGCTTAGTGTCAGGAATCTGGGTTTATCTCATCTTAAATCAGAGTTCATTTAACTGAGAACCCATTTCCCTCCCCATGTCTGTCTTTCTTGCTTCAGAAAAGACATGTGTTTTAAAATTAGTCATCTTCATATAGATCTATTTTAAGTAGTAGAATGTACTTTCCTAAAGAAATTATCCATAGACCCTAGTGACAGACTCCATTCTGAACATAAAGCCTAATAAGGACAGAGAAAAGGCACGGTTGAACAGGGAGGGGGGTGGAGCAGACAACATGAATCGATGCAAAAGAGACAGAAGTAGTATCACCTGTTAATTATATGTTATACATCTCCCAGTCTTGCTTTCTCCTGGCACCCTCTAACACAGCGGTTCTCAAGCTGTGGGTTGAACAGCCTTTCACAGGGGTCGCCTGATTCATAACAGTAGCAAAATTACAGTTACGAAGTAGCAACAAAGATAAATTTGTGATTAGGGCATCACCACACATGAGGAACGGTATTAAGGGGTTGCGATATCAGGAAGGTTGAGAACCTCTGCCCTCACATCCTTTCATCATTGTCATCACAACCACTGGGTTTTCCTATTGCCTTCAGAGTTTTTGCAGAAGCACCACTTTGGCAAAACGTCCTTGGGGAAAGTGAATGTGTCCCCTCCTTCGCTGTTAGCTGGGTTTCTGATGGAAACCTCGGCATGTGAGCTGGGAAGAGCTGCCGAACGGAAGCATGGCCTGGGAGCCCTGACTGTGTCCTTTCCCCCTCCGGAGACGACTGTGCAGAATCCCAAGGCTCCCGGAGCCGACCGCACACGTTGCCCTCCGCTTGATTCTGACGCACAGCAGCCCGCACCCCTGCAGGCTGGAGGGGCAGCAGTTGCAAGGCTGTCATCTGGAAGGAAGCAGACCGCCGCCTCTCTCTCCCACGGAGCAGTTGGCAGGTTCCACGAGTGACATCCCTCGGGGCAGGGGAGGAGCAGACCAGACTAGGTGACACTGTCAGAGGGAGTGACACTAAAGTGACCCGCTATACAATTCCGTGCAGTGTTCAGTGGAGATTTATTACTCTTCTATAAAAGTTTTCTTGTGGGTAGTTAAAAGAGCAAAAAAGCGTTCTCTTGTAAGACCCACTTCCATGTACCACTACATCTACCAGGCGAAAAGTCGATGCTAATTTACTCTTGAACGTACGCGGGTCAGCGCTGTCATTATTTCCCCATTAAAATCACTCTGCATCGGGGGTTTTCAAGCTCCCACTGTTGGCTTCACTTCCACTGGCCTTCGTTCAGCCCCATCTGTTTTCTCATGCTGTAACTACGATATTGTGGTAAGTAGAGCCTGAACCTCTGTAACTTTCTTTTTGAAAATGAACCAATAATTAAAGGAAAAGGAGGAGGAAAATCCCAAAGGGTTTTGATCATATCCTAATCATGTTGTAACTACTGTTGTAATTCAAAATAGGGTTCACGATTTTGTTAGTATATGTATAATCTAAGAAGTAGTGCATTTCAGCAACACAGAGCTACATGTCCCACATATAATTTTATGATTAAAAGTGACATCAAACATTACTAAGGATTCTACATGGTCTGGATCAGGGAGGTTCATTGGGACATGGAGAACACAACTGGTGTATCTGCACCAGGTGCCATCAGCCCTAGTGGTGCCGCTGGCTTCCAAGGACAGGCACTCTGGTGTCAGCCTAACACCCAACCCCTGGGCAACCAGGGCTCCTCGAGGCGCCCCAGGGTCTAGAGGTACCTTCTGTCAATTGCTAAACTGGTATGTTCTTTTGAATCCCAAAGAGAGGGTTGACTTTTTATGGAGATCACGGTTCTATTTGGTCTTATTCTTAAAGCTGTTGCACTGTTGTTTTTTTAACTTTATTAATCTACTTTTTCCTATGCCTCTTTTTCTCTGTTTTGGAGGTCTACTTTTGTGTGTTCTATTAGATTAACATATTTTGTAAACAGGTTTCTTTCTTTCTTCCTTTACAGCTGCAAATAGATTGGGAGAAGATCAAAGCCAAAATTGAGATGGAAATTACTAAAGAACGAGAGCGGCCATCAAACAGCCAGTCCAAGGGTGTGGGTATAAAGCACTAACTGCCGTACTTCCTCTGAAGAAGTCTATCTTTTGGAATTAATTCTGATAAACCAAAAATATGCATGTTTTAGTTCCTAAAGAAAAAAGGAAAAAAATCTTTCAATCAGTATAAAGTCTTGCTGTGTTCTTAATATTGAGAACATTAAGAAAGATTAAGTGTGAAATGATTGATGCAATTCTACCTTTTTGTATTCTTCTAGTCCAGTCCTTAGCAAAATATGCCTGTATTTTTGTGGTACACTTGTGTGGTGATGCTTACATTCCAGCTTTTTGCCCTGAATCTTCAGTATGAAGAACTATTAATGCTGATAATGAAACAATGGATTCTTGAAAAATAGGTTGTAATTAATTTCTATTCAACCTCTGAATTGTGAAGTACTCCAAAAGTTTATTTTACATCAAAGATTCAAGAAGATGGGTTTGGGAAAATGTGTAAAAATTGGCAAAGCTACTAAAAATGCTATAATAACAAAATAATTTTTAATAGTATAGTTTGCTGTGTCGAGAAAATTACCCGCTAGGTGCAGGAACATTGGACCTCACATTGTTTTCTCAGTGCTTACAGCAAAAAGTAAATACTTGCAGTTTGTCACTCAGTCAAGTGAGATGAATTCACATGTTGCTTTAATAGTGCATTTATAAGGTAATGAAATATGTCATTTACCCTGCCCGACTATTATTTATATGTGATTTTGCCTTACACGTTAAAAGCTGTCTATAATAGGAGCTTCTCAGTTGGTTTAACACTAATGATGTTATGTATATTGGCAGAGTTTGATATCGTTTGGTGCCTTTGTATTGTAAATATTTTATATGTTCCATAAACATATCCAGTTGAGAAGATTGTTTATCCAGAATGCCTGTTACAGATTACTTATGGAGTGTGATGATTCCTCACCTCAAAAAAAAAAAAGTTTTCAGTCAGAGGGTACAATATGTAATATAGAGCATATTAATAAATAAGTTTTAAAACAAACATTTAAAAATGGTTTATTTAAGCAAAAAAGAATACCATGAGTACAAGTTGAAGATTGTTTTCAATTTTCTATCATTTTGAACACATTTAAGATTATACAAAGGGGATTTCAAGAAGTTTGTGGAAAAATTAAATTGGAAGATAATAAAATTTTACTATGATCTTCTTGAAAGCCCAAGGCTTTCTGAAAACCACTCTATTACGCCGTCACAAGTACGTAACAAGAACCCAAATTTGGGAATCTATTCTACCTTTGCTTCAGATATTAGCTGACACGGGTATTTTGTTGTAATAAGGTAGGAATCTCTGGTTCTCATTTTAGGCTGAGCCCACAAAAATAATTTTGCTTCTTCTTTGAAACATTGGACTATATTTGCCAGTTTTTCTAAGGGATTTTTTTTTATTTCTAAAGTTAAAGAGGGCAGACCAAGAATGAGGCACACTTCTCACTGAAGGAAGCAACTAAAATCAAAAGAGAAGAAACCAATTCAAGTGATTTTTCTTGACCATTTCAGGTTTTATCCAGAAATCATTGCTACATTCCTACAAATAATTTTGAGTTCAACGTAGACTTCTATATTCTATTGTATTTTCTTAAATCATTTTACTGAGGGCTCTTACAGTAATATGTATGTATAAGTCCATACATCCATTGTGTCAAGCACATTTGTACATATGTTGCCATCATCCTTTTCAAAACATTTTCTACTTGCTCCTTTAGTATCAGCGCATTTTTTCCCTCTACCTCTCCACCCTCATGAACAAGGGTTAAATTATAAATTATTCATATCTTACATTTTCCAATGTCTTCCTTCACTCATGTTTTTGCTGTTTGTCAACCCGCATGCACACATATGTGTGTGATACGTTGATCCTTGAGATCGGTTCCCCCTTTCTAGTGTATTATAATAGTAATTTTGTAACAATACTTTGTGAAAAACAAAGGGGTCTACTGGCAAGATAAGGAGATCTGATGGTGCAGTGGACTAAGCAGTGGCTTGCTAACAGTCAGGTCAGCAGTTTAAACCCATCCTGCTACTCCACGAGACACCAGCGAGGCTCTCTGTCCCCATAAAGGTGAGCAGTCTCTGGATTTCTATTCTGCGTTAAAGAGTTAAATTTGTGAGGAGCCGGCACCAATCTCAACTAAATGGATAGCTACCCCCTTCCCCCCTGAAGAATTCACTTCAGAGGACAGCACTGAAGCTACAGCTCAGGAAGAGGGACATGTCTGATCAGAGCACACAGGAGAAAATGAAGTAGGAGGAAGAGAGAGTGGAACACATCCTGGCTCCCTAAGCCCTGAGGATGATATTCCCGCTCAGCGTAGCCAATGCACAGAGAAGACCATAGGGCTGGTCCCTCACAACCCATAATGCTACAGTGCCCCTCACTGATGCTGCGGAGGACATCACTGGAGACACAGTGTGGGAACTGCACCCCATCTGACCCCACCACACTGAGGCAAAACACTGAGGGTGTTCGACAGAACTGCAAGGGAAATAGAGTATTGAAGTCTCCAGGGAATACCAAAAATGTGTACATATGTACATACCTGCATTTGACCTCTGTAACTACCCTTTGCCTCCTAGTTCTTTCCTTTCTTTCCTTTTACTTTCCTCTTGCCCCACCAGACAAGGCACCAGGACATGGCACCCCATCAGACTTTACCAGAAAACACCCCTAAAGGTTAAAAAACAAACCCTGGACTATTTATAGACTTTTCTTTTTGTTGTCTTTTCTTTTGTTGCTTTATTTTGCTGTCTTGTTTTTTGTGCATATGATTATCTCTGCAGGTCTATTCAGAAGAGAGAGAATAAACAATCTGGAAGTAAATACAGTAGAACCAATAGTTTGGGCGAGGTGGGGGGACATGGGAGAGGGAGAGGTGGGGGAAAGGAAGTGGTATTAACAACCCCAAGGACAAGGGAACAACAAGTGATCCAAAATTAGTGGTGAGAAGGATGTAAGAGACCTGGTAGGACTTGATCAAGTGCAATGTAACCGACAGGAATTACTGAAACCAAAATGAAGGCTGAACATTATAGTGGGACAAGAGGAAAGTAAAAGGAAATAGAGGAAAGAACTAGGAGGCAAAGGACAGTTACAGAGGTCTAAATGCAGGTATGTACATATGTAAATATATGTGATGAAATAAGTATATGTGCATATATTTACAGGTTTAGTATTAAGGTAGTAGAAGGACATTGGGCCCGTACTCAAGTACTCCCTCAATGCAAGAACACTTTGTTCTATTAAACTGGCATCCTATGATGCTCACCTTCCCTACACAACCACTGAAGACAAAGCGGGTACATAAGCAAATGTGGTGATATGGTGAAGAAAGCTGATGGTGCCCGGCTATCAAAAGATATAGTGTCTGGTGTCTTAAAGTCTTGAAGGTAAACAAACAGCCATTTAGTTGAGAAGCAACAGAAGCCACCTGGAGGAAGCATACCAGCCTGTGTGACCATGAGGTGTCAATAGCTATCAGGAATCAAAGAAGAAAAAATCCTATCACTGTGATTGAGGGGGAGTGCGGAACCCATCTATAGACAACTGGACATCCTCTTACAGAAGGGTCACAGGGAGGAGATGACTCAATCAGGGTGCAGTATAGCACCAGTGAAATATACTTTTATCTTGTTTGTTAATGCTTCCTCCCAACCCTGCCTCCACTATTATGATCCCAATTCTACCTTATGAATCCAGCTAGACCAGGATGTATACTGATATAGATTAGAGCTGGAAACACAGGGAACCCAGGACTGATAAACCCCTGAGGGGCAATAATGAGAGTAGCAATACCAGGAGGGTAAGGGAAAGGTCAAGTAGAAAGAAAATGTTTTGAGAATTATGATGGCAACAATTGTACAAATATGCTTGACATGGATGGATGGATGGATGGATGGGTAGATGGATGATAATTAAGAGTTGTAAGAGCCACCAATAAAATTGCTTTTTAAAAGAATAATTACAAATAAGTAAATAAAGAGTTACATTTGGTGCATGTAACAGAAGGAGATGCTCTTAGCTTGTTATAAAGCAGTTGTTAGTTTGAATCACTGGCCTTGTAGTTAACAGACCAGCACCTAACCCACAGTGCCACCAGGGCTACTCTATGGAGGACAACCCCAAAATTCCATTACTGTAGAGTCAGTTTCAACTCATAGCAACCCTACATTGGGTTTCCAAAACTACATGGATTAAAAAATGGATTTTTGTAATTAGTCAGTTGTTGAATCATTATAGGTTGATAAAAATACCTCCCCTCACACCACCAGTTATGAACCTCTTCACTAATGGATGAAAAGAAAATAAAGAAATTGTCAATGAGCAAAGTCAGTTATAAACTTGCCAATTCATTTTATTGTTAATTGGAACTCTGAGATATATTTTTGGAGAAGTGGTAAATGCTGAGTTCAATTCAACATGTATCAGTTGCTATAAATCTGGAAATGTAAATTAAATTACAATTCATGAAAGTCTCATAGAAGTCAATGTAGGACACTCTAAATCTGGATGTTGTAATCATGTGTACACATATCCGTTGTCAGATCCGAATAATTTCTCTTCTCTAATCCTGCTGGATAGAAACTGTATACAGAAAGTTCAACTTGAAGGCACTTAGCATATTGCCTTTTAAACTGTTAAGCGAGGCCATTTCCTTACTACTCCCTTTGGCCCTTACAATTGAATCTCACTTTCCTTATATAGTCCACCTCATGCTTTTGGCATAATTGCCAATGCCATTTTCCTTGGTTGAAGCACACTCATATTTGCAGAATGTGGCAATTTAATGGCCTCTTAAAACATCATTCTGTCTCAAGACATCTTCCCCTCAATTATGATATTGAATAGCAATAAAGTGCTTTAGAGCCACTGGTGACACCTACACACTATATAAATATATACCTATATCTCCAGATAATATGTGTACAAATTTAGAAAATCAATCCTGTTTTCTCGTATTACAGAGAGAGTCTTATCACATCCAGGGCCAATATTTCCCTCCTCATTGAAAAGTCAGTGGAAATGAAATCTGCTTAAAATACTTTAGCATGTGAATTACTTTGATAACTGAAAAGAAGTAGTGCAAACTCAATGCTGGAGAACATGAATCTCAGGGGCTTTGGGTTAAGATAGGATGTTTTTCAAAGCCATGCAAAATTTGTATAGACCTGTATAGGTATAGATATTGTTATCTGGAGTCTCCAAGTTTCTGAGATGGCTAGAAAAAGTTTGTGGAAAAATCTCTTCTATAGAATATCAAAAATAAGTTAAATCAGCATCTCATCATGAATTATTTTTTGATAAGGTATTTCTTATCACTTGCATTTATAGGCTCTATAATAGCTCTATAGAATATATAATAGGCTCTATAGAATATACTTTCAGGTGAAATCTGTAAAAATGAAAACCCAGATACAGGCTTTAGTGCATAAAAATATATATCCTTCCAGGCAGCTTGGCATTTTAAAAGATGGTATGTATTGACATTACAGAGTACACATGTGTGCACACCATTGCCAGGGAGCCCATTTCAGCTCATCATGATCCCATGAGTATGTCGTAATAAACATGTTTATGAATAAAAATAGTTTTTTAAGTATCTTTCCACAAAATTATGCCTGAACAAAACTTTTTCTGGCCAATCAATGAATTGTGAGAGAGAACCAGAGAGTCAAACAAAGCCTATTTTTATTGAACTTGAGAGTGAATAAAAACTTGTATATATGCAAGAAAAGTAAAAATGTGTTGTGATTTTTAAAATCCATTGCATGAACAGTATCAAGTAGAAATATCACATTTTATTCTGAATTTTAGGGAAAGGTTCTATAGGTGACATATATCCCTATAAGAATATATATATTATTGTAATGTTGTCTTAACAACACAAACTATATTTTATACTGTACATGGATAATATTGATACATCAGATGGTGAATTTTAATAACTCTAAAATAGTGTGCCCTCAATAATTCAATAAATATGTCGAATTTTATTAGGTTGAGTAGTAGGTGGTATTGATAGCCAGATATAACACAAATGTACAGTATTTAAGAAACATAAGCAATTCTTCAATGTTTTCATTAAATCATGTACAATTCTCACTATCATCTCAACCCCCAATACTCTTGCCAATCACAGCTTAAATTAGCTTTCACATGACAGCTCTATACTTCATATATTGCCATGCAGTCACACACTTGATAAAATTTGCACAAATATTTCAATGCTTTTTATATTTAAATACATAGCCAATGAATTTTCTTTGATGACAATGTCATTTGCTTTTATAAGTTTAACGTAGCCAAACATTCTCTTCCAACACATTTCTACTGTTTCAAGATTTCGTAGAACTGTAAAACTTTTTCAACCACAAGAATGTACATGTGTTCCAGACACACGTGAGTCAAAAGTTAATCTTTCTCTATGTAATATTTACTTTTCTCCAAGCAGAGAAACAATGCATGTTTTGCTTTTTTATCTCATGATCCTCACAGTCTCATAATTTCATGGCACACGTGTATATTGTCCACAGACAATATGCATATGAGCCAAAAAAGAAACCAAACTCAATGCCATCAAGTCAATTGACTCATAGCGCCCCCTGTGAGTTTCTGAAACTGTTTGCAGGAAAAGAAAGCCCCGTCTTTATCCTGCGGAACTGCTCCTGGTGGATTAGAATTATCCGCCATGTGGATCACAGCCCAGTGCATAACCACTACGCCACCAGGGCTCCATGCATATGTCCATCATCCATAAATCATTTCCATACATTATTTTGTATCTTTTGCTGAAAGGAAGGTGGCACCATAGGTGAGCACTCCGCTGCTACCCTCCATGGTAGCAGCTCCCACCCAGCAGACTAGATGAAGAAAGATGTAGCCGGCTGCCTCGGTTAAGACTGACAAGAACCCGGACAGCTCCCGGGGGCAGGGCAGTTCTGCTGTCTGACGGGAAACTACAGTCCCAATTGACCGTGGTGAGCTTGGGTCTGCTTGTGCAGAAAACACATTTCATAGAATGGTGGAACTGAGACAATGACATTTATTCTCTGGCCCGTCACCCGTTTCCCAGCATGAGCTGGCTGAATCTCTCTAGTACATCACTGCCCAGTTATGGCTTTAAACAAGCTACAAGTCACATCAAGTTCTTAAGTTTTGTGATCCCCTTCACCTAAACTACAGAGGGGAAAGTGCATGACATCATGCTTAATGGTATGGCGTATTTGCATCAATTTTTCTTACATATAATCTATGTGATGTATGATATAATCAATTCGGACCTAGACTACATACTAATGTACAGTTATTATCAAAAGTTAGATATTGTGTCACAGTACTAAAAATAAAATATATTCTTCTCAAATAGTGAAAATAAGACATCCTTCACGTTTTTAGTCATAGATGATCTTTCTTCTGACCATGTCTTTTTTTTTTCCTTAATGAAATAATGTCCAACATTGATTTAACAATGACAGTGTGGGCAATGCCCGACTCTTCGTGGCCTACGAGATGATGATCTTGCCATTAATTTTCTGAAATAGCCTCCTGTTGCATCAACTACAGGGTAAAAAACATTAAAACAATAGATAAATATAAATAACACCTCAGTAATTAAAAAACCAAAAGTCCAACTGTACCTTTTTACTGTTTTTCATACACAGCGGTTGCTGGACCCTGGACAAATACAGCGACTAGCAGGTTATCACCCCCCACCTCCGCCATGAGTTATAATTATCGGCTAGGGCAGGGAGACACTGAAAAGTTTCTGTTGTTGTTTGGGGCAGAGAGGGGGTGGACTCCCCGAAAGGGAGGGATTTGATCACCCCCAAGCGCTGCATAGATGAGCTTCGCAGCCACTAGCCCAGCCATGGCACGCACGCAGCCTTCAGGAACCTTTCGGGGCAGGGCACCAGGCCTCACCCTCTGCCCATCCAAGGAGGCCACCACCAGTCCAGGAAGGAGGGAAGGGGGGGGGGCGGGGGTAACTGCTCCCCAAAGGAAAAAGCCCTGTGCAAGCCGCCCCGCAGGGTTCACGTGTTCGCTTAGCGTCGGGAAGCAGGCACTTATGAGTGAACTTCATTCCGAAGAAAGGCCGAGGGCGGGGCTGCAAGTTGCGCTCCGCGGCACGTTCTGGGCACCGAGGGCAAACGGGAGGACGCGGGGGAGCGCGAGGGGGGTGCAGGGGTGGCGGGGGACCCGTCCCCAGGCCGCGCGAGGGGCGCCGAGGCCGCGGGGCCCTTCCGGCTCGGAGCCGCCGCGTCCCACCAGCGGGCCCCGCGCGCCGCGCTCAGATACGCGGGAAGCGGCCGGGGCCGCCATCGGCTTCTCCGACGCCGCCCACGCCGCCGCCGCCCCGCGGGGGCCCGAGGACGGACACGGGCAGCACGACGTCGCCGGGGCTGAGCTGCTGCAGCCGCATGGACTCCTCGTAGGTGGGCAGGTACTTCACCTCCTCGTAGCTGGGCAGCTGCAGGAAGCCGGGCGACACGGCGCGCAGCTCGTGCTCCGAGACGCAGGCCGCCGCGGGTCGCCCCCCGCCGCCCCGGCCCCGGCGGCCGCTGTCCAGCAGCGAGTCCTGCGAGCCGGCGGCCGCCTCGTCGCGCAGCAGCGCGGGCGAGTCGTCGTCGTCGTCGTCGGGGGGCCCCGCGGGCCCCGGCGCGCCCGCGCCGCCCGGCTGGCCGGGCCGGGGCTGCCCGCGCGGGTACCTGCGGGGGCTGGGGCAGATGATGCGCTGCAGGAAGTAGCCGATGGCGAAGAGCACGAGCAGGATGAAGAGCCCCGAGAGCTTGCGCACGAACCAGCCCACGTTGTCCAGGAAGGCGTGCAGCGGCAGCTGGCAGCAGCGCGCCGCCGTGCCGTTGGCCGCGGCGCAGCAGCGCTCGCGCTCGCCGCACGCCAGCTCCGGGCAGCCCCCGCCGCCCCGCGAGGGCGCCACCAGCGCCAGGGCCAGCGCCAGCAGCAGCGGCCGCAGCGGCGGGGCCGCCCCCGGGCCCTCGCTCGCCGCCCCGGGTGCCCCCATGGCCCCGCCGCGCCGGGCTGCGCCGCCGTCCGGGCCGAGGCCGGCCGGGGGTTCCGTCGGTGGGCGCGGGCGTCGGCCCCTCCCCGCCTGCGGCTCCGCGCGCCTCCCGCGCCTCGGCTCCGTGCGGCCGGCGGGCAGCCCTCAGCGGGCCGCGCTCGGGCGGGAGGAGGAGCCCGCGGCGCGCCCAGGCTGCGGGGGGCGGCTGCTCCGCCGCGCCGCCCCGGCCGCCGCTCCAGCGCCTGACCCGAACCCCGCGCGCCCCGCCGCCGGGGCCCGGCGCCCGGAGTCCGCAGCCGCCCAAGATGGCAGAGGCGGCGGCGTGCGCGGGGCCGTCCTGGGCATCTTGGCCCCGGCCCGCCGCGCTCGTCCGCCCCCGCCGGGCGCCCTCCCCGGGGCTGCAAGGGTTAACGCCCCGCGCGGCCCCTCGGAGCCCCGGAGTCTGCAGGCAGCCGGCCGCCGCGCGCCGCTCCGCCAGACGGGCGGGCGGGGGGCCCTCGGCCGCGTGGGTGTCCTCGTTGGAAGCGATTGGATTTGCCTCCGAAATGTTATTTAAATGGACTCGCGACTGGGATTCGCTTACCCTCCTGCTTGTGATCTGGCTGATGAAAAATAGATGATGGCCCTTAATGGCTAGCGCCGCCCCGCAGCCCTCGGAGAGCCCAGGGGTTGCAGAGCGGGCCACAGTCCAGTCCTAAGGCCAGTTCAGGGAGCTGGGAAACCGCCAAGCCACCCCGACCCCCACCCGAGACCTCCGTGCCAGGAGGAGAATCCCCCCCAGAGAAGGGCAAGCCCAGTTACCGGGGTGAAAGAAGCCATCCCTAGAGGCAGGGAGCAGCCCTCTCAAGGTCACTGGAATTGGCCGAGCAAAGAAGAAGGGGGAGCATTGTTTTGCCAGCGGCTTATCCGACAAGCCCCCACTGCACCCCAGGCGCAGGGCAGGGATTGGGTTGCGGAGGCCGATCTGTGGACTGTCCAAGGGGAGTTCTAAGTGGTTGGCCATGGCCCTGAGAATTGAGCTGCAGCCAAAGGGTCATTTTCAAGGGCATTCTTGTTTGTAAGGTTTCCTTCAAAGAGTCTCTGTTTCCACATAACGCGTTTGTCTTTGCTTTGAAGTGGTTAACTCTCCACCCCGACCCCCAATCCCTGGGGAAATTTCCCCCTTAGAGCGTTAGGGGAGGGATGGCAGGCATTGATTACTGGCCTCGGCCCCATCTGCTGGCAAGGGGGAAGGAGACATCCCCTCAAAGCCATGCTCTTGAGGGGAGACATTATGGAAATTAGCGCTTTTATTAGGGCAGCTGAAAGATATCTTTTTCAGATTATGATTTCTTCATTTCCCACCACTTGAATATGACGATCATGTGAAGGAAACACCAAGGGGAAGTTACAGGCACATGGAGAGAAAAAGTGGAGTTTTAAAAATAAGCAACAAACAAATAAACAGAGGCAACCAGGCTGAGCTGTGTGTGAATCAGATAAAGGCAAGGATTTCTTTCAGAACAAATTTCAGTGAGTCTCGTGAATATCTGGACCAAGATAACTGGTCCTCATCTTTCTAGTCTGTTTCCATTGGGGAGGGAGTTTGCCTGGCTTGAATGAAAACATTTTTGATATTTTTGCACCTGGAAACACCTAGCCTTGCCTCCTGCTCCCAAACCATCCTTTCTGCCTTTGTATGAGAAAGCTTCTAAGTGAAGCAGACAAGATCCTTTATTTGAAGTTTGGTTAACCACAGGTTTTTCTGTCACATAGGCAGGCCTCAAACCTATTGGTGTAGCCTGATGCACAACAGGTTTCAACCCGCGGTAAGATGGATAGAAACTCTTTGAAAATAACAAAAATTGAGTTATTCTTTCATTCACAAATGTTTGCCAATTTATAGAGCATTTTCTATATTTGCTGAACTGTTAGATGCTCACCATAACGGGGCGGGGGAGGTGGACCAGAAAAAGGGACTTCTCCCCAGACTGGAGGAACAGGAGGTTTGCATCCCCCACTTCCAGGAAATGAAGTGAGATTCCACAGAGGGAATGAAATCAGAATTCCTTTTGTGTTCTGCCTTTCCCAAAGGGAAATATAATGAACAACCTTTAAGCAGTCTCAGGGAGGAAGGCAGTTTAGAGCTTGAAATGAATGAGCTTGCATATGAAATGGAAAGATATATAGATCTCTTTATTATGATTATTATTGTCTTATATCTGCTTACAGACGTAGCACTAGTAATGAGAAAAGCCAAGGGGAGCTACACAGCTGAATATATATATATATATGAAAGTTTTTGAAATGAATATGCAAACAGTATTAAACTTGTATCAATTCTGTTGACCTTTGAGGAATTAAACGTGTGCACAATATCGGGACTTGCAAAAACAACGATCTTATAGAAAATAAAACAGTGGCAGAATACTATGAAAACAAAGAAAAGGATGAGGTCTGCAGAATTAGTGTGGAATAGCTTTTGATTTGATTTCTTTTTTCCTTTTCCAAATTGACGGTCCCAGAGCACCATCCATTAAGGACCTTCTATAGCAACTGGCACCCCCTATTTCTCCTCTCTCAGTTTCACTTAATCCATTTCTATTTGCAATGTAATTTATTGTGTACAGCCTTTTGAAGGGAAGAGAAGAAACCCTATAGCTTTAAAAGCCCCAGAAGATACTTGCTCTTCATTAGTCAATGTCTCCCCCGCCACACACACACCTTTATGTTTATTTAACACACAAATGGATGAGTTTGCTTCAGCCCCCAGGTAGTCGTGAACTCAAGTCATGGAGGGAGGAAAAGGGAAATTAATTATAAACTCCATAGAATAGTAGGAAAGTAAAGATGGCAGTTTTAACATTAAAGACCAACCTCGTTTTGTTCAAAATTGACATTGATGTGTGTTAACATGTGAATGGAAAAAGAAAAACAGATGGGAGGGGGGGATGACCTTTTATCTAAAACCTTGATCTGTCGGTGTCATCCAGGGGTCCTCAAACTATGACCCACAAGCCACATGCAGCCGGTCCACTGAGAAGGTTTATCCGGCCTGCTGGGTGTTTTTGCCACCCATGCGGTCCTGTTTAGCAGCCGACTCATCCCAGGCCACAGTGAGTTTGTTCATAGATGTTTTTTTAACTATAGTCCAGCCCTCCAGCGATCTGAGGGACAGTGAACTGGCTCCCTGTTTAAAAAGTTTGAGAACCCCTGGTGTAATCGCTTGATAAATAGCAGGAGAAGTGACAGCTTTGCCCTTTTCAGGCCCTTTCTTCAAAATCTCCGTTGCCAGTGAGGACCAGGTCCATCAGCCAGGCCATGCTGTTGTCTCACTCTACTGCTGGTCAATCAGTCCCTCATGGTGACTCCAGGCATGGCGAAAGCATTGCAATCCATGCGCTTTTCACAGGTTCTAAAGAGATCGCCAAGCTTTTCTTCCTAGTCTGCCTTAGTCTGGAAGCGCCACTGAAAGCCATTCACAGAAAGGTGAGTGGTGACGGCATTTGAGGAGCTGAACCCAAGCTTCTCACATTGGAAAGTGGGACTTCTGCCATGGAACCACTGCTGCCTCTATCCCAGTCCATATAAAATAAAATAAAACATAGAAGCCAATGACCGTGGAATGGATTCCAATTCATAGAGATGTGTGCTCCAGGGTAGAACTGCTTCATAAGGTGATTCCAGCTGGTGTTAGAGTCCAACAGCTCCATACAATTTTCTTGGCTGCCATCTTTAGGGAAGCAGATTATCAGGCCTTTCTTCTGTGATACCATTCGGTGGGTTCAAACCACCGACGTGTTAGGTTAGTGATGTAGGACAATCTATTTGAGTCATCCGGGGACCTGACTCAGTCCATAAGCAGTTCTTACTCAGGCTGGGCAACATATTTCTGTACTGTTGTGCTTGTAATTTATTTATTAGCCTACCTAATTTTAGAGTTTTCCTGGTGTCCAACATATTCTCTCAATCCCGTGCAACAGTAAGTTAAGGGGTTTATTATTAATATATGTTTGCATAACTGTGCCTACCCAGAAATTTGTGATCTGAGCTAATCGGCCTCGGAGTTCTTTTCAGATCTTGTTTCTTTCATTGCTCATTCAATAAATATTTAACAAGGGCCTATTCTGAACTTGGCATTTAGCTCTTCTCAAGGGATACCATGAAATGCTAACCCTGCCCTCAGGGAACGCAGGAGATGAGCTCGAGAGAACCACAGACTGACGACAGACTAGGGATGTGCCCGTAGTTTCCGAGACTCTCTATGGAAGTAGAAAGCCTCGTCTTTCTTCCACAGGGTGCCTGGTGGTTTCACACGGCTGACCTTGACGGTCACAACCCAAGTTGTAATCCACTGTGCCACCAGTCAGAAACGTGCTGCCATGGCGTCGAGCCTCAGGCCCAGGCCTTCTGTAGCCTCCGGGTAGGACTGCCCCCTGTGGGTTTCTGAGAGTAAACCTCATCACAGGAGCAGAAGGCCTCGCCTTTCTTCTGAGGAGCAGTTGGGGTGGCAGCCCTGCCCATAGCCGCTATGCCCCAGGGGTCCCCTACCAGTCCCTGCAGTGCTCAGTAATTCCAGGCAGTGATCAGAGAGATGAAGGAGAAGCACAGGGTGCTCCCTAAGACCCCGGTGGAAGGACCAAGACAAAGACAAAGGGAGTGTTCTGGGCAGAGGGAACTTTGTGAGGGTTCCTGAGATCAGAAGACTCATCACAGTTTCTTATCCTTGGGGCAGAACCTGCTTAAAATCTCTCTCGACACTGGAGATGCTGCTCATAGGTTAACACGCCCCTCCCCCCTCACCCCCACACACACCCCCCGACGGCTGTCTCCTTTTTTAAGCCACTGGTCCCCTGCTTGGGCTTGTAGCACGTCTTGATGGCAGCTCTCTCTCCATCTGGTCCTGCTTGGTATCCTGGTGGGGGGGCAGAGACGTTGTAGCCATGTTTTCTCTTCTGTCAACGTCTACACCCCTGACTTGGAGTTGTGTTGGGATTTCCTTTCCTGTCTGGGTCAGTGGCTGCTTCTGGCACTTTAGCCTGACACGACGATTCCAAACAGTAGCAAAGTGATACTTATGAAGTCGCACTGAAAATAATTGTAAGGTTAGAGGGCTCCCCACATCGTGAGGAACCGTGTGACAGGGTCGCGGCATGTGGAAGGTGGAGAACCACTACCCTTCGGAGGGTACCCAGTGGTGGCAGAACCCAAAGCGGAGGCCCACGTCCGAGAGCCCCAAGCCAGTTAAAAAAGGGCAGGGAGGCTCTGAAGAATGCAATCAATGCCATTGATTTGTGCCTATAAACATGCTGAAATGGACAACTGTCTTCTTCTACATAAAGAGCCCAGGTGGTGCAATGGACTGGGCAGCTAACCGAAGAGTGGGCAGTTTGAGCTCCTTGGCCCCTTGGTGGGAAAAAAGGCCTGATGATCTACTCCCATAATTTATTATATCATTATAAATGGGGGGGGGGGCTACAGATTGGTGACCCAAAGGCCATCAATAGGTGAAGTGACATCCTCTTACAGAGGGGTTCTAGGGATGAGATGAGCCAGTTAAAGTACAGTGTAGTAACAACAAAATATGCATCTTTCCTCTAGTTCTCAAATGCTTCCTCTCACCCACTATCATGCTCCCAATCCTATCTTACAAATCTAGATGATTAGGGGATGTACTCTGGAGTCAGAAACATGGGGAATTTAGGATAGATATTCCCTCAGGACGAGTGCTGGGAGTGGTGATACTGGGAGGGTGGATGATGAGGGAACTAATTTCAGGGATCTACATATAACCTCCTCTCTGGGGCATTGCCAACATGGAAGTGAGTGAAGGGACACATTGGTCAGTGTGTGATATGAAATGG